>JAYMFT010173989.1:343-12173 GCA_038088735.1 Panulirus argus
GGTTGCCTCAAGGCAACTGAAACAGAAAGATTGGATCCATATCCCTAGAGCGAGACACGAATCATCACGAAAGCGCTCGAATCTTCGTGATTCGTTCCCCCCCCTTCCCCCCGCCGGTATATTCATTCCCGAATCAGGTATTCGTTTGTGATTCATCTGTAGGGAAATTGACACGAAGACGGGAAACAGATTATTATTAACAGTAGATGTTTTGGAGACACACGTTCTCGCATTCAAGAGACACATTTCCCCCTGGCGCCCTTGTAGTGGAGATAGACCCAAAATGTACATTGATGTCGACCCAATGTGTATTGATGTCACGCCTGGACGGAGGGAGAGGACGGCCCCATCAATATACGACTCCTGCGTTCTGAGGGTGCAAGGCATAAACGGGTGTTCTGAATACACACGTCAAACAATATTTTGAATTAGATATTCAATAATGACCTTAGAATTCTTCATATATATACATTGGTATATTGTATAGATGAGTTTGTATGATAATTTATGCACGTATATTCATTTACGGAACTGTCTCTCGGGAGATTTAATTAGAGATAGGACCATTCAAGTCTCGCTGGCTGCTTGGTACCGCTTGCTCGTGGGGTTAGGGGGAGAGCCTGGGTTCGATTCCTCGGTCCAATCTGATAATGAAGTCATAATGAAGACAGGACGGCTCTGTGACCCTGGTCTGTGCCAGGGCAGGCACACAGAGAGCTGGCGAATCTATGACAGTGCTCGCATGACACAGGCACAGAGGCCGGCGAGTGTATGACACTGGTCTATGCCAGACAGGCACAGACCTAGCAGGACTATGACATTGGTCCCATGACAGGCAGAGACCTGGCGAATGTATGACACTGGTCTATGCCAGACAGGCACAGACCTGACGCTTGTATGACAGTGGTATGTGCCAGTTAGAATAACGACAGTGCTAAACTGATTTCTTTATATTTATGTAAATTTTTAATTATTCATTTCTTTATATTTATGTAAATTTTTAATTATTCATTTCTTTTCCTTTCAGGTAAGTGAAAAATCAGTGGCGACGCGAGTTCTTGTAAATCGCTTCATCGAGACGAAGTGAGTAATTTACAGATTTACAAAGCCTAAAGGAACGTGTGTCTCAGCCGTTGTGTTGGAGGAAGTTGTTACAACCACTGTGCTGGAGAAAGCTCTTATAATCATCGTATTGGAGAAGGATGTTAACCATTGTGTTGGAGAAAGATGTTACGTAACCATTGTGTTGGAGAAAGCTGTTATAATCATCGTATTAGAGAAGAATGTTACATAACCATTGTGTTGGAGAAAGATGTTGTATAACCATTGTGTTAGAGAAAGATTTTATGTAACTATTGTATTGGAGAAGGATTTTATATAACCATTGTGTTGGAGAGGGATTTTATAACCATTATGTTGGAGAAGAATGTTATAACCATTGTGTTGCAGAAGCATGTTGTATAACCATTGTGTTGGAGAAAGATGTTGTATAACCATTGTGTTGGAGAAAGATGCTATGTAAACATTGTGTTGGAGAATGATGTTATGTAACCATTGTGTTGGAGAAGGATGTTATATAACCATTGTGTTGGAGAGGGATTTTAGAACCATTGTGTTGGGTAAGAATGTTATAACCATTGTGTTGGAGAAAGATGTTATATAACTATAGTGTTGAAGAAGGATGTTATAACCATTGTATTGGAGAAGGATGTTTTATATCACCATTGTGTTGGAGAAAGATGTTATATAACTATAGTGTTGAAGAAGGATGTTATAACTATTGTGTTGGAGAAGGATGTTTTATATAACCATTGTGTTGGAGTGTGATTTTATAACCATTGTGTTGGAGAAGGATGTTATATAACTATTGTGTTGGAGAAGGATTTTATAACCATTGTGTTGGAGAAAGATGTTATGTAACCATTGTGCTGGAGAAAGCTGTTATAACCATTATGTTGGTGAAAGATGTTATATAACCATTGTGTTGGAGAAAGGTGTTATAACCATTGTGTTGGAGAGAGCTGTTATAACCATTGTGTTGGAGAAGGAAGTTATATAATCATTGTGTTGGAGAAGATTGTTATAACTATTGTGTTGGAGGATATATATATATATATATATATATATATATATATATATATATGTAATTACCCTTGGACCATTTTCTATGAAAGAGTCCTGGTATCAAGGAAATCTCTCTCTAAAAGCCCCCTGCCGTCTGAGGCTGCGCAGCTTCCAGTAGCAGGGAAATGTGAACTACTTCTTTTTCTGAAGCGAGACATTCTTCGACGAGACCCACATGGAGAGGACAGGGCGCAGGATGAAGTCTCTCTCTATGTATTAGCGCATTTCGTCTGCTGCAGGAGCAGTCAGACAGACTCCGTACCGGTCGTGAGAGACCGACGTACGAGGGCGCTAGAGGGGCCAAAGAAAACCTTTTTCAGGGAGAGATTGTGATGAGGGTAGCGAACATGTATGTGTGTGTGTGTGTGTGTGTGTGTGTGTGTGGGAAACTCATTAATGTGGGGGGGTGGAGGGGTAGAGACAGCAGCAGCCCCACGCGCCCCCCCCCCACACCTCCCTCCCCCCAACACTGTCTAGCTGTCTGGGCCGTGGCCCAGAGGGCGTGGTGAGGGGGGGGGGAGGGGTTGAGGGGGTCGTGGTCTAGTGTTTACTGTAGTGATGATAGTGTGATGTGGAGAGAGAGTCGTGGTGCTCGAGGGTCGTACCACCGTCGTGTTCGAGGGGTCGTACCGTCGTGTTTAAGGAGTGTACCGTCTTGCACAGCGACCGTACCGTACCGTACCATACCGTCGTACCCGTCTGACTCGGGGATCGAACCGAGCGCCCAAGAATCGCACCTCATCATCAACGCCAGACCCAGGATTGTGTTCCCGTCTTTCCCAGGGGGTCACATCCCCCCCTCCCTCTCACCCCCTCCCCCTGACGGGCGAGGGGGGGGGTGGGGGTAGTAGGGGATTTGGGACAGATCCCAAACCGTCTCGTATGTTCTCCCGTCTCTGTTGACACAGTGGTTGTGGCCCGTCATGGCTTGCAAGGGAGACCTGGGTTCGAGCGCGCTTGATGCAGTTTGCAGATGATTCCTCCCTCACCCACCACACGGCCCAGACGTGTGCCTGGACGCCTTAATCAAGGCCACATCTCAATAACGATGTATATAGATTTATATTGTTAAGCACAACGGATAGCGTCCCTCTAGACTTAAGGAATGAAGTTAAACGCCAGGAGTAATTTTACGGTTTACAAGAAATAAATTCACAAGACAAGAAAGGTAACACATCACTCGGGCTCAAATATCTACGTTACTCTAATGCCCAGGTAAGTTTTCACACCAAGGAAGCCTCTTCCTCTACAAAGATTCACAATGCAAAACTCTTAACACGATGACAGTTCTAGAGACAAGTTACAATACACAGTGACACTCGATGAACAATAAGCAGTAATGGTACAACCGTAGTGGCGTGGTCTCGGCTTCTGGGGTGGTGATTTGTGGCGCGGTGGCGGCGGCCTGGCCGTGCTGGCAGAGGGGGTGACCTCTCAAGATGGCTAATGTTGAAGGAATCAGCTTCCGGGCTAATGCCTGACGGGTTTTTAAGGGAAAAGTGTCCTCTACAGAGCCTCTTCGGATTGGCTGCCCCCCCCCCCTCCTTGCTTTCGGTCACGCCCATCACCTTAGTTGGACCACGCCCCCTTCATCCTGGCTAGCACGCCCCTCGTCTTGGACTGTGGGGGGGGGGGGACTGGGAAACTGGAGTCGCGTGACCCGACCATACCAACGGCACCTCTCTTCTAGTCTTCTGTCAGCACGGGGGTCATTGCCAGGGCCCTAGGAGAGTTTTACCACAGGCCTCCGTGTCACACACAGGCCTCCCCTTGTCCTTTGGGCCCAGACGATTACCGGACCCCCCCCCCC
Source organism: Panulirus argus (assembly GCA_038088735.1). Taxonomy (NCBI): domain Eukaryota; kingdom Metazoa; phylum Arthropoda; class Malacostraca; order Decapoda; family Palinuridae; genus Panulirus; species Panulirus argus. The sequence continues at coordinate 4,278 of JAYMFT010173989.1, forward strand.
TCTCTCTCTCTCTCTCTCTCTCTCTCGGGAGCGAGGGTCATATCTGAAGTGTTAGGTGAGAATCGTGGGCGGGGAGAAATATAACACACACACACACACACATATAAGAGTAGCAATATGTATATAAACAAATTGGTGCCCTAGCTACGTCTCTGCCATGTATGCCAACTGACTGTTATATTTCTCTCTCTTGCACCTCCCCTGATGATGTGATCATTACACGAAAGTGCACTTGAGGGGGAGTGTACAGTCTCGACAAAGAGCTTCGAGCTCCGAGGGAGTCCACATTACTCTGCTACTTATTAGTGTATCTTTATATTATAAGAATTGCCACTTGACCACAAGACCCAGCTTTTCCTGGGGCCTCCTACAGGTCCAGCCAAGGCTGCACTACTTTCAGCAGCAGGGAAAGGATGAACTCTGGAGTGAGAAGGTTCCCTCTGTGATTTCTTTTACGCGAAATCTGCGTAAATTCTTATTTGCGTCATACGGAGTTGCTCAGGATGTTAGCGCCATCAAGTGAGAGAAATCCTGGCCCAAGACATCACGCCTGGAGACGTGCTCCGTATTTTCTTAAGAATTGCGTCCACCAGAGACGCCATTTGTATCTTCAGAGCTTAAAATCTTGTCTCCTTCTCTTCTCAAGATATCAATTTGTCCTTATCTCGACAGCAGTACGTACGTGGAAGTATGGGCAGATCTCTGGAGACAGAGGGGTCTTCCCACATCACAGCGGGTCGGTGTGGCGACTCCGATAGAAGTGTGGTGGGCGGAGGAGTGCGTTAAGGTGCGGTGGAACCGAGTGTGGTGGGACGTGTGGTTGGCGTAAGGAGGTGGAAGCAAGAGTGTGTGTGTGTGTGTATGTGTGTGTGGAGGGGATAGATACCACGGGCCAGTATTGTGGAGAGACATACCCATTGTGACCTTCCCCAAACACACTCTCACACACCCACACACACCCTTGATGTTCAGCGCCATGTTATGAAGTACCACGAAGCATCGCTAGTCTGGAGGTGAGGAAAGGACAAGGACGTCTTGATAGGCATCAAGTGTTGCACCCCTCGCCCCATTTGGCACTTCTTGAGATGACACAGGGGGCTGGGGGCGCGGCGCCGGCCGGCCCCTTTGTGACACAGTGACAATGCCAGGATGTACGTACACCACCCGCTGGAAGTCCTCTCTCACTCCTGTGTGAGAATCACGATTCACTTTCCACCGGGGAATCATGATTCAGCCGAGACAATGACGCGCTGGTGTACGGGGCTGAGGTGGGTGGGACCGAGCGAGCGAGCGCCACTTTCTCCCACGTAGTGCAACGGAATCTCTTCCTCCTCTCTCACCTTGCAGTGCAAACCCTTATAAGTAAAGCCCTTAAGTAGTTACTTAAGTGAGTGGTGCATCCATAGCTAATGTGACTGTAGTGACACACTTAAGTAGAGGTTCCTGGGAGCTGACGAAAGACTCTTGTAAGTGTAGGAGGTGGCCCCATTTTCACCTGGCGTGTCTGTGTGTGTGTGTGTCTCGTGGCTGGCCATTCTAAACCCCGGCTCCACACTCATCTTGGCCTCACCCCTCGCTCCACCGAGAATTCCACCCCCCCAGAAAAATATTTATCCACTTATCACCCGCTGTGGATTATACATTTATTGTAGTTATTGTCTGTTGTGTGTTGACTCAAGTGGGCGTTGTGGTGGCCAGCTGACGGGGTTGTTTCTGGAGTATACGCCACTCTTAGAGCGCAAGGTCGTGCGGATTCCACCAACGGAATCCAGGATCTTGCTGGAGAAGCCAGTCATAATTACGACTCCAGGTCGAGCCTTACTTCTGATTGGACGAGAGGCGGACCTTTTTCACGCGGACGATTGCATCCGTAGACCTTGTCCCGCGGTGGTGTAAGAAGCGGACGCATTCACGGGCTCGCCGCCCAGGGTCGAGCACGGCATAGGTTCGAATCCTAGTTGGTTGCTGCCTGAGGCAGTAGTCGGCCCACAGTCAACCCAGTTGTTCATCCCTCCCAGGTGGTTTTTCGATGAAATGGGTACGCTGACATAAATATCATCGATTCGTATCTCAAATGCGTAGAGAGAGAGAGAGAGAGAGAGAGAGAGAGTGAGTGAGTGAGTGAGAGAAATGGTGTCAAGTTGAACAAAAGACTGGAGCTGTACCTTTGTATTCTGCCGTACCGTACACGCGGTGCAGATGGATGTGTGTGTACCGTATAAATGGGGAGGGGTGGGGGTGATTATTTGGACGCGTTAGGTAGCGTCACTAGAGGGGGGGGATGGTTTGCGTCACCAACTTGGGGGGTGGGGGGAGGGGACGTTTATAAGTCTTATATATAGATATACTTAAGTAGAAAGTGCGGTTTGTCACCTGACGCAGAAGACGTACACACACACACACACACACGCTTCAGTGTCCCGATAAACTGAGACCAAATACGTGGAGATTAAATCAGACGTGTGCGTCATTATCATTTACCCAGACGTCTGCTGTAATTCAGTGCCGCTCGAGAGGCGTAGCGATGCGCACGTACGCAGAGCCGGTACGAGTGGTGCGTACGACTTGAAGTGAAATTGCCGCCTCGAGACGTATAGACGCGAAGTCTGTATTGCGTCTGGGATTACGGACGATGACGGAGCGAGTGTGTGTGTGTGTGTGTGCGCCCGAAGCGGCCATCACAACTCTTGGGATAATGGGTTGGAATGTTTTTACCTCCCCAACACCCACCCCACCCCCCCTGGACGGTGTGGGAGCGGCCGAGCCTAGTGGGGGGGGGGGGTGGAGAGGGGCCTCCTCCCCACCACTGTTGGCGATGGTGTCGGAGTCTGCTTTCCCCCTCACCACTGTTGGCGATGGTGTTGGAGTCTGCTCCCCCACAGGAAGAGTTCTTGAGGCATGAAATATATGTCTGTTTCGTCGGATCTCAAATGCCATTAAATAGTGCCACCCTTTGGCTTCAGGCTCTACCATTCTTCAAGTAAGCGAATGGCCAATGTATGCCCGGGTTCGAATCTCCCTCGTGCGCGTCCTCATCTTCCGGGAGACTTGCCCTGTGTCAGTGCATGTTAGCGACCGAGAAAGACAGATGCTCTGACTGTTGGCTGCTTGAAGTTCTCCTTTTGCTTGCTGTCGCCTGGGTACTTTGGCTTCTGTGAGCGCCAGCGTGTGTGAACGCCAGCGTGTGTAAACGCCAGCGTGTGTGAGCGCTAGTGTGTGTGAACGCCCGCGTTTGTGAGCGCCAGCGTGTGTGAACGCCAGCCTGTGTGACCTCCAGCGTATGTGAGCGCCAGCGTGTGTAAACGCCAGCGTGTGTGAGCGCCAGCGTGTGTGAACGCCCGCGTTTGTGAGCGCCACCGTGTGTGAACGCCAGCGTGTGTGAACGCCAGCGTGTGTGAACGCCAGCGTGTGTGAGCGCCGGCGTGTGTGAGCGCCAGCGCATCCACTCCACCTCTAGCGTGCGCTGCCTGAATGGCCGTCACGTGTGAGTACCTCAGCCACGCGAGAGTGTCTCACCTGAGTGCCTCCCTCACGCCTCCCTGTGTAACCAGGAGTCACACTTTTCCCTCGGCATCGTCGACTCGTGTTGACTCGAGCCGATCGCTGAACACACTCGTCTCACTTCATTCTGTCGCGCCTATGGGGGCTATTTCTCCACCCCGTCAGCTCCTCATCTGTCTCTCCCTCATTAGCGGTGACTGTCTCATGCATCTGAACCCCCGCTGGGGCTATTGGGGTCGGAAGACCCCCCCCTCCCAAAGACCTCGCCAGGTGTTGACCAGACCCACCGAGTGGTGGTCTTCCCCAATGGTTCTTGTTTGGTATCTAGGATACAAGGAGAGGGACTTTAGTGCCCGAGTCGTGAGACGCTGTTGGGGCCTTCCAGGCGTGATGGGTTCTGATGGCCTGAGTGCTGGAGATCACGACTGAAGAACGGTCGAACCTTCCAGCCCTGGAAACAAGATCTTGGATGATACTGATCCAGGCGCTTGTTCTCTCCTTGACTGGAATGCCTCAAGTGTGTCAGTGGGCGGATGTCTGGAACTTAGTGAATCCTGAAGCAAGACCAGTGGTGATACTTTTTCCAGGAACTTATTCTCTTCTTAACTGGCATACCTCCGTTTGCCGACAGCACCATTATAGAGCAGCATAGATTGATGCGTTGGGAGAAGTCCTCCTCGCTGGTCTTCAGCATGTCTCCTGCTTTGTTCCGTGGATGGTCTTTGACGAGGGTATCTGCTGGAGGACATGGCAGTACATGGGAAGGACTGATAACACAAGACCTGGTGGTCTATGACCAGGTTATCTGGTGGAGGATATGGCAGTACATGGGAAGGACAGGTGACAGAAGACCTGATGGTCTGTGACCAGGCTATCTGCTGGAGGACAGTAATGGTATCGCAGGCTCTCACTCTATACACATCGAGACATTATCGTAAAACAAAAGTGCTTCACTGGCGAGGCTGCTCCCGGGCTCTCTCCCCTTCACATATGCCATACGAGAGACCCGTGTCCCTCCAGGCCAGGCGTTCGTGATTCCATGGGGGAGGGGAGGCGCTGGAACCTTGGGTCATGATTTATGCATGGCTCCGGCCTCTCCTCTTCCAGCCAGGAGGGAGGGAGGGCGGCCCTCTCCGATTCAACAGTCCTCATGCCCTCATAAAAGGTGACTTCTCATGTACACACATTCCCCCCCCCCCCTCTCTCTCTCTCTCTCTCTCTCTCTCTCTCTCAATAAATTGTCTCTCTTTTTTTATTAAACACAAAAAGAATAACTTTTACGAGACTGTGAAGGTCGCCTGGGAATGTAGGTTGTCATGTCCCAGTAATATTTTTACCGAGAGAGATTTGCCTCATAGAACAATGGTGACGGAGGTTGTGAGCTGGGGCAATAATGAGAAGGTTGTGAGTTTGAGAGGGGGTTGTGAGTTTGAGTGGGGCCGTGTGTAGAGGTGGTTGTGAGTGTGGGGAGGGGGAGGGGGTCGTAATAAAGTGTTTGTGAGATTTGGAGATGTAATGAGGTGGTTATGAGTTTTTAAAGGTGGCCCGTAATGAGGCGGTTGTGAGCACGGGTTTGTAATGAGGTGGTTGTGAGAATAGGGCCGGAAAGAGGTGGTTGTGAGTTTGGGAGGGCCGTGATGAGGCGGTTGTGAGTAGGGGGCCGTAATGAGGTGGTTGTGAGTGGGATGGAATAATACTTCTCCACAACCCAGGGTTGTTGAGATATGCTGATGGTTGTATTGTGGTGGACTGAATGCAAAAGCTTTGCTGAAGTCAAGGAAGTTGACAGCCACAGAAGTCTCGCGTCTGTCGAAGTCGAGGAAGGTATCAGCCAGGTATCCCAGTTATCGACTAGACCCACGGGGGGGGGGGAAGGACGAACACCTAGGGTTGGTCTGTGGGCCACCACACGACTGCCGGTGCCCGAGATTCGAACTCCTGCATGGCCGGACCCCTCGAGATGGCCTCAGCTGACTGACTCATGGCCCGTTACGCGAACCACCGCCACATATAAACGTTGCGACTTCCCGCCTCCCCCTCCCCCCTCAACAACGTCACGGGACGGCGAGTGACGGTGTCGCAAGATGGAGGGATGGAGCGCGAACCATTGTGACGGTGCGTGGAGCGTCACACGGGACGGGGGATGTTACGCTGATGTCTCTTCCCCCCCACCCCCACCCCCCCTTGGTTAGAAAGTGTGGACGTGATCATATTTTTACGGTAGATATAAATCAGTGTGTGTGAGAGAGAGAGAGAGTCTGTGTGACGAGTGTGTGTGTGTGTGTGTGAGAGAGAGGGAGAGAGAGAGAGTGTGTGTGTGTGTGTGTGTGTGTGAGAGAGAGAGAGAGGGAGTGTGTGTGTCCCTCTCTGTGTGTGACGAGTGTGTGTATGTGGGGTGTGACGTAGGGAGAGTGTGACGCGAGATGGACCCAAGGTTGGTGTGTTTCTGGGGCCCAGAATTACGCTAAAGAATATCAGTACAGAAAATAACGCCCGTAGACGGACCCCCGAAATGAGACTGAGGCTGTGTGTGTTTGATGAGGGTCGTACTACCGTCGTGCTCAGGGGTCGTACCACGGCGCTCAAGGGGTCGTACTACCGTACTGCTCAAGAGGTCGTATCGGCGTCGTGCTCCAGCCCATAACTAACCATCTGTCGTAAGAATAACACGTTCGATTTCCCATTTTCTATGTACATATTTGCAGAAATGTAATTTGTGTGAAGTTATAAGAAAAAGGGAATCCCCGCTGTTTACAGTGGTCACATCAGTCAAAAGATTGGAAGAATTACTGAAATACGTCCATTGCTTGTGACATGTGCGGACCGGGCCTTTATCTTAAGTCCTTGTGTGTGTGTGTGTGTGTGTGTCTATTGTTTTAAGACAATAGTGCAGGAGTCGCCCACCAGGATGTCACAGGCGATTAGAAAACTTGCCATTTATCATTTGTCATTCGAACGTCGTTATATCCAGGTGGATCGGATCGGGGAGACATTAAGCTTCCCCTCTTTTGAGCACTATACTGTACCGTCGTACCGTCGTATTATAGTGTCGTACCGTGGTGCACTACTGACCTACAGACACACACGCTATTTATGGTATTTACATTTTGTACTGATTCGGTAAAAGACTGTTTAAGATCTATCGGGAATAGATTATACATCATATTATCTCCTGATTTGTCGATAGATCTTGTTATTAATCTTTTTAAGTACAAGAGACATATTCCACTAGTCACTATATATATATTCCATATATATATATATATATATATATTCCATATATCCGTCTTGAAAGTCACATTTATATGGATTTGCCGAAGGCACTCGGGCCAAAGATCAGTTGTTGACGAATGGAATTCCCAAGTGGCGGCGGACGCTGTCAGTGTGGGAGGCGATACCGTCGTGTCGTTGGAGGGGAATGGAAAGCGTGAATGAACGACCGGTGTCCAGGAAACTGGACAGTAATGACAGTCGTCTTTGTTGTTATTGGGGGTGGTGGGGGGGTGGTACCGCACGGTACCCCACGGTACCCACACCCCCCTCTTTTACCACGACGGTGCGACGGTACGCTGCCTTGCCCGCATCCCTCGAGCACGACTGTACGACTCTAGTTTATGACGTTTCCCGGTCGTTTTCTTGGTGCTCAGTGGTCGTTACGACGTCGTGTTCATTATGTTAAAATCCTGTTGAAGGTTCAAAGACACACTAATTTAACATAAAGTTAAATTATCAATTACCATATATCACATTATGCCCTCAAACAGCCCCGGAATTCGAACCCAGGACCTTAGACAGATTCGTCATGTCTCTACCTCCTCTGAAAGCTGAAAGACAATCAGCTAAGCTCTGTATATCCCCAGCTTGATCCGGTAATCCGTGTACAAGCTTAGGTGCCAGTATTTCTCATAGTTACGCCTCCATAGTGAAGATGACAGTCTTCCGTAGTGAAGGTGACAGTCCTCCATAGTGAAGGTGACAGTCCTGCATAGTGAAGGTGACGGCCCTCCATAGTGAAGATGACAGTATCCAGGATATTCCTTTTTGAGTGATCTGTCTGCCTCCTGACTTCTGCCACACTCGTCTGTTAAAATTATCTGATATCTTCCGCTATCACGAGCGGGATCGAAAGGACTCTTGCTTTTATATTTTGAATTCCTTTGCATTCCTTCTATATAGTGTTCGAGTATACCAGATGTGTCTATAGCAGATGTGTCTATAGCAGATGTGTCTACAGCAGATGTGTCTAAAGCAGATGTGTCTATAGCAGATGTGTCTATAGCAGATGTGTCTACAGCAGATGTGTCTATAGCAGGTGTGTCTATAGCAGATGTGTCTATAGCAGATGTGTCTACAGCAGATGTGTCTATAGCAGATGTGTCTATAGCAGATGTGTCT
>JAYMFT010174000.1:0-12172 GCA_038088735.1 Panulirus argus
CAGCGTAAGAGTGCATTGGGTTACTTGTGGAAGAGAGAAACTCGTTGAAGAAAAGGAGAAAAAGTGTTGGCGACAGTGCAGACCCTTGAGGGACACTGCAGTTGATAGAGAAAAGGGGGAGGCTGATCCATCAGCGTGGTGTTGTGGCATTGCCATTGCCATGTGAGAAGTGGGTGTTCACATAGCGTAGATAAAGCTTGTCGAAACAGAGCACTGAAGTATTTTGTGCTGAAGTATGATGTATATTACGTGAGTTTTGCTCTTACATCATGCCACCAAAATGTGTTTAAGTTCTCCTGGTACCAGAGGTGCTAGGAAGCGTAAAGACCTCACCACTGAGGTTAAGATGGATGTACTCAAATGATATGGGAGAATTGAACAAATAGTTGATATTAACATGCCCTTGGAATTAGTGAATCTGCTTTACTGACTATTTGTGTTAGTTAAGGAGATTGTGTAAGGTCAAGGAGATTGGAACAGCAATCAGTGCACCTAAAACCAGGGATTCTCGAAGTTTAGTTAAGGAGAGAATGGAAAGAATATTGAGCACATAGATTGAACACCAAACTCATAAAAATGTTCCTGTTAACATGCTTGATACAAGCAAAGTCCTGGAGTATGTCTGATGATATGGCAGTGGAAGAAGGAGAAGCGAATGCATCTTATCAAGTCCTGGTTGGTTTGTGTATTTTATCAAACACTACAAGTACCACTTCAAGATGTCTGGTGAGGTTTTTCCTCTGATAATGTTGTAACTGAAAACTTCCCAATAACCTTCAAGACAATTATCAAGAGAGGCGGTTATTCTCCTAAGCAGATTTTTAATGTGGATAGAACAAGATTATTTTAGAAGAGAATGCCTTTGAGAAGGTACATTTCCTTTGAGACTGCATCAGGATTCAAAGTTTACTTTTTATTTTTATTAATGGAATTAATTGTACAGTACGTATATTATAATATTTTATATTTCTTGACACATGTATATTGAAGTTTTTCATTGGTATAACATTCAGTACTGTCTTATAACAAAACCCCTTAATCTCATTTACTTACATTATTTGATTTACACTTTTTCTGATTTACATGACCATTTTCAGGATTGTAACTATCACGTAAATTAAGAGGTCCCTGTATCGAGGAAACTTTAGAAATACTATAGATTGAACTTCTGTAATCTGGCAATCTTGGGACCTGGCCATTGCCGGAGCACAGAAAATGCCGGAAAACAGAAATTGACCCCTAAGGGAACCCTATGTAAACATATGCCCGACCCCTAGTTTTGCCAGCTCATTCCACATACATATTGCTGTGTTATCAAAGGAAGAACAGAGCTTAAAACACGAAATAATACAACCATTAATGCTTCCAAACAAGGTTTTTTATATTTGCATCATATACATCAGAAGTACATCAGGGTCAGCAGGGTCCTCATGGTCAGCAGGTATATGCACACAGGGACAGAGGAGGTGCAGGGAAGTGGATTTTCTATGCTTGAATGAGCCTTAGCAGTGTTAATAACGACCTTCTTCAACCACTGTTCCAGTGTAGCTTGTTTCAGTTACTTTGGCTTTTCCTTAATTGATTTCCTTTGAATCAAATAAACAGACACAATTTCTTGTTCTGTTATAAAGTTCCTTTGCTCCAATCCTGCAATTAAATGTCGTCATCATCTGGATACATTTATCTATAGAAATTCTTTCTTCCACTTCCTCATTTCCCTCTGCACTTTCTTCATGATGATCCTTATCTTGCTATACTCATTTCATAAACTTTTTTGTCTTTCTAATGCTAGCCAGCTACAGTGACATTTCTGCCTCTTCCATAGTATATCCCTGCTTTCTGGTTCTAGGCATCTTATGTTTGTGTAATTGCCAAATTTGAAATTGCTTGTTTCCACTGTATGGAGAGGGAGTTTTGCACTCGTGGGGCCCCATCTGTTGAGCAATTCTCTATCATACAATTTCGTAGATTTATGTATGCTGTCTGCAATAACCATTTCTTCAGGCATTCTCTTCCATTCATCCACCATTTTTATCCTTTAAAAGGACTTTTTTTTTAACAAAATTTTTTATTAATTTCATGTAATGTCCTCTGATTGCTTTATCCCAACATCTCTTGAAGAACTATTAACTGTCCTCACCATCAGTGTGCTTTAAGAATTTCAAGGTTGTGATCAGGTTGTTTCTCTTCCAAGGTAGCCATAATTAAGTTTTCTAGACTTTCCCTCTACCTCAGCTCTTATGATTCCAGTACCATCTTTGTTGCTTTCTTCTGGAATTTTTCTGTTAGCTCTTTGTGTACTTCTTTAGGGATGATGATCAAACTTGAGAGGCATATACTAGTTTTGGTAGGTGAGATGTGGATGAATTGCTGAATATTTCTGTATCTTTCAACTTGAATGTAATTCTAATCTTTGGTAGTAGACAGTTGGTCACCTCTCAAGTCTTTCTCACACACTGGTTTGTGCAGATTAAATCCTTCTAGATAATAATCATATTGAGGGCCTGTTTCACTGTGACTCATATTCATTACTTTACATATACTTGGGTTGAAATTCATTAACCATGTATCAGACCAGCTTGGAGACTGTCAAGGATCCCTTGTAAGTTCATGTAATCCTCCATGCTTTTCTCTTCCCTCATAACCTCTGCATCATTTGCAGACATATTCAGGAAGGAGTCCATACTATTTTGCAAGTCATATACTTATACCAGGAAGTGTAATGGTCCCAGACCAGAACCCTACAGCACTTTCCTGATGAACTCAGCCCATTTTGAGAAGGTTCCTGTGACATTGCCCTTTTTTCCCATCCAGTAGAATTATTGTCTCTCCTTTTACGGAATCTACCCCATATTCCTGCCTGGTGATCCAGCTTCTGAATGAGCTTTCTCTGCGGTACATTGTCAAATGCTTACTGACAGTTAACATAAACAATCCACCCTGCCCTTCCTTCTGTCCCGTACTAAGCTCACTTCCTCATAGAAATCTGATTTTCATTACACCTGACATCCTTTCTGTAATACCATGCTGTGTGTTAAATTTGTGTGTGTTTATATGTTTGTTACTGCAATTACCAATTTGTACTGTATAGAGAGGGAGTTTTACGCTTGTTGGACCCCATCTTTTGAACAGGGAGTTTTGCACTTGTCAGACCCCATCTCTTGAACATTTTCTTGTATCACACAACTTTTTAAATTTCTGTATGCTGCTAGTATTAAACATATCTTCAGTCATATTATTCCATTCGTCCACAACTTTTTTTTTATAAAAGTACTTTTTCACATCTTTCTTAACAAGTTTCTTGCTTAATTTCATGACGAGTCCACTTATCTTTACATCTCTTGAAGAACTGTTCACTCCGTGTCATCAATTTGTTTGCAGAGCTAAAAAGTAGTGATAAGTGATTCACCTTTCTCTCTTTCAATATGGGCAAATTTAAGGCCTCATTCCTTTCCCTGTAACTCAGTTCATAATTCTGGTACCATCTTTGTAGCTTTCCTCTTTACTTTCACCCTTCTTTCTTTCAAGATGGGCAAATTTTAAGGCCTCTATTCTTACCTGCAACTCAGCTCTCTTAATTTTGGTACATTCTTTGTTGCTTTTCTTTTTTAACTTCACTATTAACTCTTTTTACTTCTTCATATGCACTAATGAAACTTGAGAAGCATATTCTAGGTTTGATGTTGTATATGATGGAACCATCTTCTTGAAGATTTCCTTATTTATGAACTTTAATACTATGTAATACATGCTAGCACCCTCACAGATTCCTGCTGGTTATGTCCTGCTAGATAACAAAAGAACCTACATATTCAATGACTCTTCAGCATTACATTAGCTCGGGTTGAAGTTTTTCAGCTATGATTTATGGCCTTTACATCATCCAAAGACATATTCAGGTTGGACTCCATACCTTCTGACATAGATTTTTATATAAAAGTGATGGTCTCAAAACAGAACCCTGTGGCACTCTGCTGGTCACCATGACCTGTTTAGAGAAAGCACAAAGCTCCTCTAACATATGTCCTTTGTTCCTTTCCATTTAAACAAGCTGTCATCCATTGAAGGAGTCTCTGAGTTTCTCCCTTATTCTTGCCTGGTGACCCAGCTTTTTAAACAGCCTCCTGTAAGGTGCAATATCAGATGCTTTCTGGCAGTCCAGATATGAATAATCTACCCAGCCTTTCCATTTTTGTAATACAAAGGCCACTGTATTGAAAAATCTAAGAGGTTTGTTTATACATGACCTCCTTTTCCCAGAAACATGCTTAAGCAGTTTCTTATCAATAAATAGTCATTCATTTGACAGTTTTGTTATTGATAGACAGTTATGACATTTGCCCTACTTCATTCCCGTGATGCTTTGCCTATCTCCATTCGCATCTTGAAATAAAATTAATAAGATTTATCTAATGTATCTGCATCCTCATACATCTTCAGTGCATTTGGTGAAATTTCATCAGGATCATGAGACTCTCAATGTCTTTTCTAGATATCTCACTGTTTTCTGAAACCTCCTCCCCACTCCAACTCACTAGTGATGAGGCCATAGTGTCTTCCTCTGTGAAAAACTGTAAAAGTTGTTAATCAATTCCTACATCTACAATTTTTCCCTCTAGATTCCTTAGCTTGATTAGCTGCTCTTTAACAGATGGAAAAGTTTTGGATTTTCTCCTGTCTTGTCCACAATATTGTTTTCAAGTTCTTTGTTTTCTCCTTTCTTATCTTGCCAACCTCATTCCATTTTCTCTTATACCTTACAAATGCTGGCCAGATAGTGTCCCTGAGATCTTCATCACTGAACATCTCAAAGTTCCTTTAACTTTTGAGTTCTTTTATTAAACCAAGCTAACCTCTGTTTAAACATTCCCATCTTATTTGAGGTTAGAAGTACTCTTGTACATACTCTTTCATTTAAACCTCACAAAACTTTTCACCACAGTATTCTCATTCCCAGCTACTGAACTCCCTTTTCCAGTCCATAATACCATAGAAATTGTAAAGGTTAGCATAGTTTTCACAGTTATGTCTTTTTTTGGTTATGTCATACCTCAGTTCTTTTAATGGCCTCATTTGCTACATAATTACACTTGAACTTATTTTTTTTTCCAATTTGTGTATCATACATAAAATTTTTAATATCCTTGAAATGTGTGAAGATAAGGTTTAGCAATGATGATGTTTGACGTGTTGGTGCAGGAAACTTTTTGCATTCTTAACCTTGTTCCTTTTTCTCTGAGAATCTAAATACCCCCAATCTTTATTCATTATTAGTACTTTACCATTTCTGAGAAGTGTGTGTTTTTAGCTTCTTGTACCACCCTGATTGTTCCTTCATTGTTATCATTGTATAATTATCCTAGGTTGTTGAAATTATGTGGATTATTATCTATTATTAACACTGCTATACATTTCTTTCTTACAGGTACCCTTCCCTTTATGTATTGTCTGAAGGGCCATCTCCCACTGTTTCCTGAAACTTATGGCTATCTTTTGATTAAAGGGCCAGTCATCCCCCTCCTTTGCCTTCTCTTTCCCCTCTATACTATCTTGTAGCCCTCTTCGGCTAAGCAGAGTGGGTGAGATCATATCTCTTTGATGAACTTTGTTTCCACATCCCAAAAGTATCAATTGCATTTTCCCAAATATAATGTGTGTTTCCAGTTCTTTACCATTAACTACTAATCCATCAGCATTTGTATACATTACTTTCAGTCTGACACTACCATCTCCTAACATTTCTGCCTTTTTTTTTTTCAGTTCTGGATGGTGTGAGCCTCCCTCTTGCCTTATTTGGTGTCCCCTGTTTTTTCCCTTCTGATTGTACTATTTCCATCTTTTCCTCCCTTCCTTTGGGCTATCTCATTTGATGAATTCCTTACTGAATTCCACCTTGTTTTTTAAGTTTCATTGCCTGCCCAATTAACTCCTGGCTTGATAATTTCAAATCAGATGTAACCATAATTAGACATGCTCTTATTCTTGTCTTGATTATACTACTCAAAAATTCTTTTTTACTTTATCATTGAAATTGTATATGTTAGTTCCACAGCCTCCAATAATCTTTTATTAAGCATTCTTCTCTCTTTCCCATTTCCTCTCTATCTGGTGCATGATCTTCATCTACTCCAAAAATTATTAAAGATATACATCACTTAACCTTCTGGTTTATTAATCTCTTTACCTTTCTTGCCACAAGCTTTATGGCCAGGTCCAGTAGTTATGATTTGTCTGCCTTTGACTTTCTGGTGTTCTCTGTAATCTCCTTGCCCCATTTTTTGTTAGTTGAAGTGACACAGGCAACAATGCACTAATCAAGACCATCTCATTAACATTATATATGAATATATATATATTTTATTTTATTTATTATACTTGATCGCTGTTTTCCGCGTCAACAAGGTAGTGCCAGGAAACAGATGAAGAAAGACCCATTCCCCCCACATACACACATATATACATACATGCACATGTATGCACAGTACATACCTATACATACCAACATGTACATATATACATACATATACATACACATGCATATATGCATATACACATGTACATATTCACGCTTTCTCGCCCCCATCCATTCCTGATGCCACCCTGCCCCACAGGAAATAACATTGCCACCCCCTGCACCAGCGAGGTAGTGCCAGGAGACAGACAAAACAGCCACATTCGCTCACACTCAGTCTCTAGCTGTCATATGTAATGCACTGAAACCACAGCTCCCTTTCCACATCCAGGCCCCACAGACCTTTCCATGGTTTACCCCAGATGCTTCACATACCCTGGTTCAGTCCATTGACAGCACATCAATGGGGGAGAAAGGGTACTTCCCACGTATTCCCTGTGTGTCGTAGAAGGCGACTAAAAGAGATGGGAGTGGGGGGCTGGAAATCTTCCCTTCCTATTTTTCTTTTTCAAAAGAAGGAACTGAGAATGGGGCCAAGTGAGGATTTTCCCACTAAGGCTCAGTCCTCTGTTCTTGACACTGCCTCACTAAAGCAGGAAATTGCGTATATGTATGAAAAAAATATGTATGTGCCTATATGTATATATATGTGCATGGGAGCAGATGTGTCTTTCTTCACATGCTTCCTGGTACTACCTCACCGATGCTGGAGACTGCAATCAATTATGAAAAAAAGAAATCTATATATATATTTATATGTGTGAGTGTGTGACAGGAAACATTAAACCAAACGAGCATGAATTCCCTTTCCTTCTTTTCATTCTTGTTAGCCATTTCCCACATTAGTGAGGTAGCACCAGGAACAGATGAAGACATCCATTCTCTATCTGTCACGTGTAATGCTCCCTATCCATGACCAGGTCCCACAGACCTTTCCATGGTTTACCTCAAACACTTAACAGGCTCTGGTTCAGTCCATTGACAGCACATCAACTTCAGTATACCACATTGTTCTAATTCACTCTATCCCATGCAAGTCTTTCTGCCTCCTGCATGTTCAGGCCCCAATTGCTCAAAATCTTTTTGAATCCATCCTTCCATCTCCAGTTTGGTCACCCCATTCTATTCTTCCCTCCACATCTGACAGGATTTACAAATGTCCTGAGTAACACCAGGACTCATAAAAATTGGTTCCAGGGTGATTATGAATAAATGTTAATAATACAAAGATCCTAGGGTAAATACAGATAAATGTTAGTTATAGAAAACCATTGGTAAGAATAGTTCTAGTCTAAAATTTTAAATAATGCTGTACACCAAAATTTCTCAGACCAGTGTTGGATCTCATGAAACTTTAGATGAGCTTCATTGTTTTGGGAGGTTTGTAACTTAAGAAGCACGAAACAACAATTCAGTATATCTTTCTTAACATTACATAAGCCTGTTGCTTATAATACAGCTGATTATGGAGGTTCATGTCTGGAGCAATTCTTGATATGTTTGCCAAGTCTCATTTTTAACAGATTGATATTGTAAATCCAAAACACAATTCAGTAATGTGTATGTTAATAAAGTTGCTTAGAGAGAATGTCCATTGCAAATTGTTACAGTAATTTTTCGTACTGTTTGTGTGTGGTAATTACTGTCTCAAGCTCATGTTTTGTAGACAGTTTTGTAGCTTTGTGTAAAGTAACAACTAACTGGGTAAGTATGAATCAGCTAGTCGTGGGTAACTGAGATGCTGTATACCATGTTGATTGTTAGTGATTTTATATTTAGGATGCATTAGTGAGTTTTCAGTAAGTCTTTATGTACTCTTATGCTTAATACTAAGTGCCTGACATTTACTGATATATGGGCAGCCTTTAGTTAGTCATTCCATAATGGAAGGTCTTTTGTCTCAGTGGCCATAATAATTTTAGCCCTGTTATTCACATTCATTTTACTGGATATTGTATGAAATTGTTGTATATTATTGTTGAATATTTAAGATAGAATTGGAGTTCACTGGTTATGGAGACTCTTTTGCCATCCCCCCCCCAAGGGAGTTCCCAAGGGAACAGGCATCAGTGATATAGAAAGATATTATTGCTCTGGGAAGTAGATATACCTTTGATGAAGATATATGAACACTTACATATGTATATCTTGATGTGCATCTTCCAAAATACTTCTGCTAGTGTACTTTGGATGCAGTGCACAGTATATATGTCTCTAAATATCCATTTCTGGGTCTATTAGGCATGTGTTACAATTACCTATTTGTACTGTATGGGAAGGGGTTTTACACTCGTGGGGGCCCCATCTCTTGAATATTCTCTCCTCTCCTACAACCTCTTCAAGTTATAAATGCTGTCTACATTAAACATGTCCTCAGTCATTATTTTCCATTCATCCACCACTTTTATACCGTAAAAATATTTCATGACATTCTTTTTATCAAGTGTCTTAATAAATTTCATATTAAGTCCTAAGGTTGCTCCAGCCCATGTTTCACAAAAAATTGTTCATTATCCACATTGTCGATCTCTTTTAAAAACTTAATGGTTGTGACCAGGCTAACCTTCACTCTTCTCTCTCTCAGTGTGGGTAGATTTAAAGTCTCCTGCCTTTTGCTGGACCTTCTTTCTTAGCTCTTTGTACTTCTTAAGTTGCTGTGACCAAACCTGAGAAGCATATTCTAGTTTTGGCCTTATTTTTTCCTTTATCCATATACTTGAAAGCTGTTCTGATACTTGTCACCATAAAGTTTATCTCCTCACACAGAAACCTGAGGCTTATACAATTCTAGGTGATAATGATATTGAGGCTCTTTCTCTTTGTCCCATCTGCATCGCTTTGCATTTGATTAGGTTGAATTTCATCAGTCATATCTTAGACAAACTTTAAAGTCTTTTTAGGTCTCCATGTAAGCTTATGCTATCCTTCTGATATTTTACTTCCTTTAAGACCTTTGTATCATCTGCAAAAATATTCGAGTAGGAATCCTTACTTTCAGGCTTTTTTTTTTTTTCCAAAAAAAAAAAATACATATTATTGTCTGCTGCTTCCCACCACATGAATATTTGCTACAATTTATTTTTGTTGTAATACACACATCGCAAGAGCCTTGTACCAACTGGGTGTAAACACAGGACCATAACAATCTCATATATTTCAAATAACATGAAAAATAAGGTAAATGTCAGCATGTTGAGGAAGCTTTGTTAGGTTTTGTTTATTTTGAGAAATGTTTCACCCAAACTTTACACTGTTTAAGCAGATAACCAAACATTTTCCTTGATTTTTCATACCCTTCCTTCTTTATTGTCACATGATAAGAAAAATGAGCAACAGAAGATACCACTTACGAAACTAATTCTAATCTCAAATTGGTGAAATGATATTACAAAACATTATAAAAAATTTTCCAGTCTACAGTAAATTTCTGCACCCTTAGATTCATTGATTACTGAATAGATCGTTCAAAACAGTATAATCTGTTAGGCATGGCTACATTTTGTTTCATTCTTGATGAAAGACAAAAGATAGCCAGAACTTTTTGTTGCTGACAAGACACAATACTACTGAGGAAAGTACATTAACTAATATGTAGTTGTGCCCTTGGTATTTTTAATGAATATCTTTTAGGTGGAAATGATAGTGATTTAATGCAATCAATACATGATCACCTCTTCATTGTCATATAAATTTAATGTTTATAAATGTTTTTATGATATTATTATTGTTCATTTCTTGATCCCCTTCAGATTGTCTGTAACCAAATCATAATGATTCTTTGTCATTCAATTTGCCAGTGAAACTTTAATCCGGCCACAGCCACTTGTAAGTAGGAATCAAAGATGGTTGGACATAATGCCAGCCATATTGATTCACTATGTAACTGGGTTAAAAAAGTGGAGTGCTATCATCATGCCATCTTGGTAATAGACTGCAGTTTTGGGATCATGTGATTAAGAATACTGTAATATCATCATATGGTAAGTTTTACTTTTTGACATGCATGATGACTTAGGAATAGACTTAACTGACTAACATCTGACTTTGTGTTGTCTCTGTGAGTTATCGTTAACTTTACTCCCATTTACATACGATGCATGGTTTGCTTGCAGGGGTTCACCTTTCACTGAAATCAGTCTGTGGAAGTGGGTTCCTTAGTTCCTGCCCCATAGGGTGGCAATGAGCAAGGACTCTCAGTTACTGGGGTAGCCTTGCATTTTTATTATCACTCACAGTAACCAGTAGATATAAAAAGTATGCTGAATATCTTCATGCTTTTAATTCTCTTGTTCTAGAGTCTACCTGTGATTTTGGTTTTATGTCATATCACTAAAAAAGGTTAACTTGCATACATAACTCACAGTACCCTTACTCAGTCAAGGAACAAGGAAAAGTGTTTATATGGCTTGTACAGGTTTATTCTTCCCAAGGCCTTGAAATTAGCTGACTCTTCTTGGTTACAAAGATGCTATACCCTGATAGTAGGAAACAAAGTAAAGAAACTAGACTTTATTGCAAATGAAAAACAAAAATGATGATATTCCTACAAACAGGTACACATAGTTAGAGAAGTATCTTTCCTCTTTTTTGTGTGAAACAATGTGGCACTATGGATGAAAGATTTTGAGAAATGCCCATTGGTTTGGCCTTACATTGGTAATGATGATATTGACTGCAAGGGACGTTTACTTTCATTTGCCATACTAATGCTGTATTGATTTTGTATTATAATGAAAGTAATTGTAAAGTTGGGTTGCCATAATTAATAGGAAATCTGAAGCACAATAACCCTACTGAGAGAATATAAGTCTTATTAATCATTTTAAAATTCGATGGACCACTCTGGAAAGATATATTTTTACCATGTATGCAATACTGATATTGTTTTAAACTCTTTAATGGGGTCCTTAGTAAAACATGAGGTAAAAAGAACATTGGTTGCTAGCTTTTGATATGATCCTTGACATCTTAGCATTTTTCATTATCAACAAATAAGCTGTATAAGTGTGTCTGGGTGATATGTGTAGTCCTAACAGATTTACTTTGGACTTTACTGACTCAGACAGAGATCCAATAAGTTATAAGTTTTTCTTTGCCTAGCTTAGATATTTTTACTGTAAGTACTATTCCAAAGCTTCATGCCAACGTGTAGAAGCTTTAGTGCTTATCATAGTAGATCTCTGGAACATATTTTACCCAATGTGAGTTTAGTGGCTGTAAAGTGGATTGTTTTAGAGTGAGGATGGTGAACATAGTTATGCAACTTAAGTGTACATTTGCCTTGAATATTAAAGCCCTCCAGTCTGTGTATTGTATATTTTATATATGGAATTATGTACTTATGTGGAAAAAATATAAAGCTATAATGATGAAATGTTCTTGAAACTTAATGCACATACACACAATTTGTATATATTTATATATATTTGAGTAAGCAGGCAGAATATTTTCTTTAATACACTGTCTGTTAAACACCACTGCATATTTAACAATCAGTTGCTTTCTATTGGTTTCTTCTTTTTCTCTCACCACACACTTTGCTTCAGGAGCAATGTGGTTTTAGAAGTGGTAGGGGATGCGTGGATCAAGTGTTTGTTTTGAAGAATGTATGTTAGAAATACTTAGATAAACAGATAGATTTGTATGTAGCATCTATGGATCTGGAGAAGGCATACGATAGGGCTGACAGAGAGGCTTTGTGGAAGGTCTTAAGAATATATGGTGTGGGAGGTAAACTGCTGGAAGCAGTGAGAAGTTTTT
>JAYMFT010174011.1:0-12172 GCA_038088735.1 Panulirus argus
TGATAAATATTTCCACCGTTATTCTTTTTTCTCTAGTTGAAAGAAAAGAAATCCTTGCAACGCACCAATCATTATTATAGCTTAAGAGCGTTGTTATATCAGTGTGTTCTTTAAACTGAAGGTTTACATTTATAATGCTTTCAAGATTCTTGACATTTACTTAACTCGCAATTCCTTTTTTCTGTTTGGCCTTTGTAAGCAGGTGTTGCAGTGTAGCCAATTGTCCTGTGACTTATTTGTTCAAACATCTCTTCGTTGGATTGCATTAGGTGTTCCTCCGCCCGTTTGTATGTTACGATATCCTGATCTCTTATATTTTTCCTTAATTATCTTCGTTTTCTCTTGTTTTACTCCCGGAGTGTAAGGGAAGATTATGTAGGGGAGTAGGAGAATGCGGTTTAAAGGGGAAGGAGTGTTGAAGAGGGAGGAGGCAGGCAGCGGCGAGGGAGGGAGGTCAGGTGTTGGTGATGATAGAGACGCACCCCAGCAAACATAGGTGAGGCTCGCCCTCACCTTTGTTTGGTACCCACCCACAACCCCCACCAAAGGTCCTGGCCCTAGGAGGGGCTTGTGGTGATTGGGGGTGTGGTGTTTGTGGTGCGGTTGTGGTGTGAGTGGAGGGGTGTGGTGTCATTAATGGGGGAATGGCGTTAGTGGTGGGATGCGGTGTTAATGGTAGGGATATAGTGCTAGTGGTGGGGTTGTGGTGTTAGTGGAGGGGTGTTGTGTCAGTTGTGGGCTATTGGCAGTCGTAGGGAAATGAGAACTCCCTTGGAATGAGAAGTTCTTTGACGAGACTGTACTACGGCTTTACCATGGTGACTTTTCCTGCGCGTTGTCCAGTATCACAAACACACACACACATATATATATATATATATATATATATATATATATATATATATATAACGGGATGTACATGAATATCATAAAGGAGGTTTCGTGGAAAAGGGGATGCTTCTAAACTTCTGTGACCTAAAGATTCCGAACAAGGCTGTTGCATGATCAGGCACCAGGGGAGGTGTGACGAGCGTGGGCGTCACTCTGGCATCTTTTGCGGAGCCAAGGAAAACATTACATCTTGTCTTGTTGACGAGGAGTGGCCAAGTGATATATTGATATGTCTTTTGTAACGGGGAATATACCATCTTAACCTTCACCTATTTTAAATTGTTTATAGGTTAAGTTCAACAGGTATTAACCTTCATAAGTTAGAAGGACTCTGCTCTTCTAATCTAGACAGTCTACAATATTTCATTGCCAACACAAACAAACACACTCGAAACATCCCTTCAGGAGAGCAGGTGTCAGAGTGGATGAATTGACTCGACAGTACATGAGCCAGCTCAAAAATCCCCCCCCCCTTTTTTTTTTGTTAACAAAACTGCAAAGCGGGGAGGCGAGGCTTCACGTATGTGAAGCTTCCTCATCCTCTGCACTCATGGGCAGTTCAGTTGATAACATACATCCGTAAAACTTATGGGGCTGGAATAGTAAGACGACCTTATTTCGATTCGAGAACACTGATATAAGATGAATGTATCCATCGAT
Source organism: Panulirus argus (assembly GCA_038088735.1). Taxonomy (NCBI): domain Eukaryota; kingdom Metazoa; phylum Arthropoda; class Malacostraca; order Decapoda; family Palinuridae; genus Panulirus; species Panulirus argus. The sequence continues at coordinate 1,552 of JAYMFT010174011.1, forward strand.
ATTTCTGCTCCCCTTCAATGTGGACGGGCAAGAACCTGTCACTCAAAAACCTGCAGACTGGTCACTCTTGACGTCCTTAGGTCGGCTGTGGTCGCCCACCCTGTCCGGTGCAGCGTGCGGCTTGGGCACTCGCTCAGGGAATCAGGGACCTGCTACCCCTCGCCCTAACACAAATGCTCCTCACGAACCCCCCGCCGTCAGTTTTTGTCCTCCAGCCAGTGGGACCCACGGTAGCCTCTGGCCTTTCGCAGGCTACGCGGCCACAAACTGAGCTGGACAATTATAGGGCTGGCTGCCGTCACCCCCCTGTGCACATTGCTACTAGTGCTAACGCCCCGTTGGGAACGCTTGTTGTAATGACCAGGCACATCTAGATGTGCTGGAGCCTTATCAAAGATGCTGTAACGGTTCGTAAAGCAAAAAAACATTATTTTTTCTCAAAAATGCTTATTCAGAATCGTGGGTCTTGGAGACAATGGCTAAAGAAGGCCGCTGGAGAGTTATTGGAATTGGTGAAACAATTTTAGTAATACGAAAAGCTTGTTCAGCGATAGTAAGGCATTGCTGAAGACGATGGGGACGCGGTGTTCACGATACTGGGGTACCTTGCCTGAGGAGGCGAGTCTCCTTTTATAGACGGCCGCGCTTCAAGAGAGCTGAGGTCTTGCTTGGTGAAGGGACCTGTGATATGCTGGCAAGTGTGTACGGGAGAGATAGGCAGGTATTGTTCCACGGGCCTTGAGGCCGCGTGGGGACCGTGACACACTCCTGCAGGATGCTTATCATCACTGCTGGTGTCGAGAACGTCATGGATGGCTCAACGCCGGCGTAGTGGCGGCTCCATCTCTTTCCAGTGACCTTACCTCCGCTATGAAAGGAAAGTCTCTCCGCTGCTCCATCTTAATAGCTTGTCCATCATGGTCATCACTTCATCATTTTCATCGGTTGTACTCCAACACTATGAAGAACTGTCCATATGAAAGCCAGTCTCTTTACCATCGTAATCATTCCTCCATCACAATATTCACAACTCTCCATCACGGTGATAATGTCTCCATCATGACAACCATTTTTCCATCATAGTTGCCGTAATCCCCTTTCCATCATAATGGTGAACATTTTTCCATAACTATAGATGTCTTTCCATCATCTTACCGACCAGTTGTCCATCGCGATAGCCACTTAGCCATTGTTACAGCCACCTCATGCTGATGTCCAAGTTTTGACCACTTGATACAGAGCCTACCTGTCACACTGACCAGTTGCCACTTTGCATCGCCTCGCCATGGCTGCCACTGACACATAATGGCCACTTCCCTTCCTGGCTACTCTTGCACATCGTGGCCACTCCCCACATTGCAGCCACTCCACATACGGTGGCCTATGTTCCTCACATGGTGACTATTGTCCCTCACATATCTTCCCCTGTTCCTCACGTGGCTGCGATTTTCCTCACATGACTACCACTGTTCCCCGCCAGCCAGTAAACCCGCGCCCTGGGAAACTCTCGTAGTATAGATACAGAAAGCGAGCCCCAGAGTCTCTGACAGCTGCGATACAATAAATTTTCAGTAAGTATGCATACAATATATCTACTGGCAGCGTAGATATTGTGTGGTTGTGAGGCTGGGTCCCATCCCTCTCCCACACGAGAGAGTTAGAAGATTGTCTCTCAACTAAAAAAAATGTTAGGAAAGATGAAATGAAGATGTAAGTATAATGGCGCGATGTTCGTCTTCTTCCCATCCGAGTGGACCGTTTGGTTGGGTTCAGGCCTAGCCCGCGTCGTGTCCCACATAGGTAGGTCATATTTTACCTCGTATCTAACATCTGTCAACCGCTAATAACCCGCCGCCTTTGAGATCTCTTTGTTGGCGTAGCTGAACACCCATAAACTGCCCGCCGCGGAGACGGCCGCGTCGCGTGCCAAAGTGACTCAAAGTCGTGTTTTGCCGCACTATATTTGGCTTCTTCTGTATCCCCTCTTTGTGAGGGTGTTGTTGGTACATTTGTCACTCCTTGGTGGTTTCATGGCTCCTTGGAGCTCGCTGGTACAGATATAAATCAGGGGCGGAGACAAGAAAACAATGTCGTAATGATATTTTGATATAGGACGAGGGTGTTGCTAGCCAGCAGCGCGGGACTAACAGTTTGTTTACAAGCGGAGCGGGCGTCCGGCGGGGTCCGCGTCACGCGCTTCGCACCCCCGCCACCGCTTGTCCGATGTTTGTTCACACTCGACAGTCACCCCACACTCTTGCCCATCTCATACTTCACTCTGAAAAAAAGTCAGAAAATGCTCAAGGAAAGCAAATGAATAGCCTATACTTTGGCTTCGTTTTGGGTTAAAGGTATTTGTTTTCATGCAACTTTCAAAGTCACGCGCGCCTCGTTCGTACACACTAAGGATTAAGATAACAGATGGTCACAAACGTTGATGAAATATCCAGCATAGCGGAGGCATTGTGAAACCTTAGCGGCTGCCCCAGGCCGTCCTCAGTACCTGGGTGACCCATGTCGTCCTCATTACCCGACTGACACTGAACACTGGGAAAGACTTGTCGCCAGGCCGGCCGACTGTAGTGTTGTTGCGCTGTTGACGTTATTCCTTAATCCACCTGCATAATGTACACATAATTGCCCCAAGGACCCTTTTATTGATTAGATTTTTGCTGCAAGAACGGATAGTTTAATGTGTGGCCAATTAGTCTGTTGAATAGATAAGCAGGTATTGTGATGTGTATGGGAGTTATCTGCCAAGGAGGCGGGAAATCCTACTATCTCCTAATTTTGTACAACTGTTGTACTCGTAACATCATCGTATTAGTGACTGTTATTTGGATGCACTTAGATTCACCTGTCTCATGGCGTGTATGCTTTAGCAATGCTGTGGAGACAGCATCATCTGAATTACCAGGTAGAAGCCCCAGCCCTGTCATGAGAGTGATTTCAAGTATTCTGTCCTCACCGCTGGGTACTTTGGTTCTTTCCGCATATTAAGTACTTTATTGATCGTGAGGACAGCCAAAGTCCAATTCTTAAAGCTTCATTTTACACGTCTTCAAGTCTATGAATGCATCTATGTAGGCCCAGAGCTCGTGTATGAAACATCATATCGGCAATACTAACCTTAGCACCGTAATTGAGAGCCCTGAGTCTATCCGCGCAATCGTCGACTTGGTCTTTGAACAGCACCTGCAGTACATGGGACTGAGATACCCAAGCTCCCTTCACGAGCTCAGAGCCTTCCCTGACTGAGCCTTGACACCGCACGCACGGTGTCAGGAACTCCCTCACCTAGTGAAAGTGTCACTTTGTTGTATATACGACCGTCGATCCAGTTACGGCCACCACCACCGCCTCCATTCCGGAGCAATAATTCAGGTTAGTTGAGCTTGAGGAGCGACGCCCGGACGCACAAACGGGACGCGTGAGGAGGCAGCAGCTGCTGCTGCTGTTACTGCTGCCGTTGGCTTTTTTGGCTGACCTCCGTCTTAGCTTAATATGACCACTTATTACGAACGCCATGACGAGCGTTAACTCATCTGGGAGTGGACGAAAGGAGAAGGGAGTTACTGAGGTGGCGATTGTCTATTTATGGACTGGATTCGTGTTTAATTTATGGAACCGTAAATCAGTCGGACTCGGGACACCAGAAACTGACTTCATTAGCTCTATGTGAACGGCCGGAGGTCGTTGTATGGAAGGAGCTGGGCTCCCGCCTGACACACGGGCACTGCTGCAGATGACTTGTCGGGAAAGGCGACTGATTGTTTGTAGTGTTGCTCGTAGTGATAGACGAAGCTCTGGGATAACGTCCACCTCACACTGTATATGTTAATGGCGTATTTGTAATCCTTGTAATTGTGGACGGAGAACATAGATAATCTTCCTTTATCAAAGATGAATTCCTTGTCAACCAGGTGGAGTCACAGAGGACCTCTGTCCCCTGGCAGCTAGGCGGACCATCAGCCCCAGGTGGAGACCCGCTCGAGACTCTCTGTGAGACTGACCCGTGACAGCCTGTAGCAGGTGCTTTATAAGGGGTTGGTGTCGGGAGCGCAAGACGCTATCTGTGACTTGTTATGATAAGTCAACAAACTTAAATGTGAGTAAGACTATAAAAAATTAGCTCATCTTGAATATCAAAGGGTCTGAATTAGGTTCTAAGACACAGCACAAGGGATTTATCGCGAGCAGAACTGCTGCTTTTACCTCCAATTTCGCAAGACTATGGGAACTTGATATTAAATCATGAGTAAGAATCCCCTTCAGTGTCTCAGGATGATAAAAATCCATCTGTTGCGAATCCATAGACATTAGATTTCCTCGTGCGCTCCGTAAGAGTACAAATGACCTTGACTTACCCCGTTTTCTCGCGGGCTGATGATTTACCACATGGGTTAACCTTGTTACTTTGCTTCCCCGAAGGACTCTTGTCCACTCATGTGGCTTACATTCCACCTCATAATCTTGCATGGTAGCGACACCCATTAGCACATCTCTGAATTTGACCTGATCAACAACGTAACACTGCAGTCTTATACTTCTCTTCAAGACTTGTAACTCTAATGATGCTTTTCCCTGATATCTTAATGGCTGTCCGAAAATTTCAGTTTAAACCACAAGTTCCTATGTCACATTCTTGTACCGATCCCTTTGGCAGTCGTTTAACGTAATCTATTTTACTCAAGTTGGTTTCTGCTCCAGTGTCTGCAACACCCTTTACTGTTATCCCTCTAATGTTTGGCTAAAAATCAGTGTCCCTGTAGTCCCATTAATAACTAAGCTCTGGCACTCATCTGCGCATTGATCGTCTAGAACTATACAAGGGTTAAGTAGCTTTTCTAATGTAAAAGAACTTAGTTGTCTGTCGTCAGTCGGTCGTGAGTTCAGTACTAAGTCGGATGAGCCAAGTTGAGGCTGGCTGAAAACTTCTCGTGAAATTGGCTGGGGTGATGGTATCTCCCGTGCGGTCGTTAATCTACGTGAATTAAAGCAAGCTTGAAGCTGTCTGCAGTCTCTCGTGTTGTGGGTCGTTGTCTTATGACAGGAACGATGTTCCTGACAAGGTTATGCCGGTAAGCTTGGGCAAGCAGATCTGTAGTGTCCTATTTGCTTGCAACAGAAGCACTGTGGTGGTGTGGGCCTATGGTTAGATGTGTGAACGTTAGGATCTGTTAGTTATCCCTCCCAAGGCTGTCCTGAAAATTTTGAGACTGTGAGTAGGGTTAATGACCAGCTGGAATTCTTATATTTTGTTTCACAAATTATGATGGACTCTTACTATTTATAGCTATTACTGGGGTCTTAAATCCTCCATATCTACATATATACGATGACATTTCTGATACTCTAGTATTTGATTCGACCTTCTCACTGTCCTTAATTCTGTCTAGCCACCGGTAAGGAGCCATTTTAACACCAAGGTTCGAATGAGGAGGCTAGACATTGATCTCAATGTTATTGCCTTGCCATTATCTTAGTTCATCCATGACGTACCCATTCCAGTCTCTGTTCCAGGTTGGTAGCTTTGTTTACATAGACAGTATCATCCTTCTCATCAGTAAATCTAACTCTGAAATGTCTATATTCATTGCCAACACATCATCCCTCCTCTCACGCCTAGGGAATTCTCTCCAAGATGGTTTAAACTCATGCCGTTTAGTTACCTCTCTGAGCTCTGGGATCTGGATAATTTTCTTAGCTCTTACATGCTAATAGTCTATCAGGCTTATAGCTTCCTTAATCAGATCAATATCTAAGGGAGTCCTACTCCAGTCAGAGGCTAAGTTTTCTGTAATTGGATTACAGATGAAGGTACTTGTGAAGCAGCCATTATATTAACTCTTGATCTTAGTTTCATAAACCCTTACAACAGTACAATTTTACACCACATAACCGTTATGAGTTTTCCTGGATGACGAAGTGTGGAAGTCGTCATGACTTTCAGCAGGATGTGACAGGCGTCGGTGTCGTCGTCAGGAGCAGAGTTCATGACGTCGTCAGGAGTATAGTAGCGTCGTCTGTGACATCGAGGAGTTATTGTGGGCGCGGCTCAGTGACGTAGTAATGACGGCAAGTGGGACAAGGGGCGGCGCCGCTGCGTGGTCTCAGCCTGGCTGCTTGATGTTTACAACTTGACTTCACAACTCTTAGTTGTCGAATGTAGAGATCAGGTTGTTAGTATAACATTTCTCCAATACAGAGTCGGCCAGAACAAGAAACACCAGCGTTCCACAGGGATCAACCGGAATGTCTTAAATTCTTAAGTCGTTGCTGGAATTGTTCAATACCATTCGCTGCCTCCTTAAATGCAACTCTTATAGACGTGGTCGAAGGATATAAAGGAAATCTTCTTTTACCAAAGATAAATTCTGTCAACCAGGTGGAGTACAGAGGACCTCTGTCCCCTGGCAGCTAGGTGGACCATCAGCCCCAGGTGGAGACCCGCTCGAGACTCTCTGAGAGACTGACTCGTGACAGCCTGTAGCAGGTGCTTTATAAGGGGTTGATGTCGGAAGCACAAGACGCTATCTATGACTTGTTATGATAAGTCAACAGACTTAAGGGTGAGTAAGATTGTAAAAAAATTAGCTCATCTTGTATGTCAAGAGGCCATATGGCGGCTGGAAGACATCTCTACACCCTTTGTCTTTAGAAAATCAGCAGGTTTGAAGAGAGGAGGACCAGTATGTGGCCTACTGGGTATATATGTACTCGTACCTGAGAAGTAATTATGTGGCTTTTTCGGGCAGATTTATCCTCGCGAGAAGGTCTGCAGCAGCGGCAACTGGATCGAGGACACTACTGAGGCCAGGCTGTACTTTTGCATAACAGGACAACAGGAGTGGGGACACGAACCACAGCAGTGGCATTACGATGGAAGCATCAGCCTTCTGCACTCCTGCACCACAGGGCGTTGATATCAACAACAACGCTCTGTCCCGCGGAAGCGGCACAGCAACCTCTCCCGAAGCAGCAGTATCAGAAGCAGCGCCCCCTGGAGCAAACGTAACGTAGCAGCTTCTTCTGAAACTGCAGCAGTGATGGGGGAGGGGATTGTAGTGGGTGGCAGGTTATATCCTGGTAGAATTGAGTGGCAGCAGCAGCAGCAGCGGTAACAACGGCAGCAGCAGTAATAAGATGTTGTCAGCTGCAGTGGTCGCCCTTGTCGGTGCTGGTGAGGAGGACCTGTGCTTCCCTTGCCGCTCCTCTCCTCCTGGCGCCGCTCGTCACTCCATCTGGTAGGTCAGGGTTACGACGAACTCTAAACTGACACCTGCTCTTGACCCACCCACCAAGTCGATGCCTGCCACCGTGAGTTCCTGCCAGCCCCACGAGTCACTTGCTGCCCCGTGGGTCACGAACCCTGATATCATGAACTACACACACATACACACACATGTACGGTGCAACCAGCCCCGCTGTTTAAAATCAACCCATCTAATAATAGCCCACGACCCCCCTCAGTGGACAAATGGTACTGCATTGTGTCCAAAAGAAATTCACCAAATACCTCCAGCGGGGCCGACCAGATGGCTGACGACGAGAGTGAAGGACGAGACGTCGTAACCCGGGGAGTATTTTAAGCACTGGTGTTGGTAACGTTGTTTTGGTTTGGTTCTATCTGGTGGCCGCCAAGTGTAGGTACAGTGGTTGTGGTACGTACCATCAACACTACCTGGTGGCCACCAGTGTCGGTACCGCGGTTGGTACCGCTGTTATGGTACTCACCATTGCCATTTTGTTAATGTTGTTAAGGTACATGTGTTATTTTGGACTCTGCAATAAGTGAGAATTATTCGTAAAATGCGCCATGATATTGGAATGTCAGTAAAACTCCAGTCAGGGGGCATAAGCTAGATTAGGCCTGGTGGTTAGGTTAGGCTGGGTTAAGCTAGATTTGGTTAGGTAAGTTGTTAGGTTAGGTTACGTTAGGTTAGGTTAAGCTGTCAGGGTAGATTAGGTTAGGGTTAGGTTAGGTTAGGTTAGGTTAAGTTAAGTTGTCAGGGTAGATGAGGTTAGGGTTAGGTTAAGCTAAGCTTGTTAGGTTAGGTTAGGTTAGGTTAGATTAGGTTGTCAGGGTAGGTTAGGTTAGGTTAGATTAGGGTATGTTAGGTTAGGTTAGATTAAGTTGTCAGGGTAGATTAGGTTAGGGTTAGGTTAGGTTAGGTTAGGATGGGTTAGGTTGTCAGGGTAGGTTAGGTTAGGTTAGGTTAGATTAGGTTATGTTAGGTTAGGTTAGGTTAAGTTGTCAGGGTAGATTAGATTCGGTTAGGGTTAGGTTAGGTTAGGTTAGGTTAGGTTAGGTTGTCAGGGTAGGTTAGTTTAGGTTAGATTAGGTTATGTTAGGTTAGGTTAGGTTAAGTTGTCAGGGTAGATTAGGTTAGGGTTAGGTTAGGTTAGGTTAGGTTAGGTTAGGTTGTCAGGGTAGGTTAGGTTAGGTTAGATTAGGTTAGGTTAGGTTAGGTTAAGTTGTCAGGATAGATTAGGTTAGGGTTAGGTTAGGTTAGGTTAGGTTAGATTAAGTTAGGTTAAGTTGTCAGGGTTGATGAGGTTAGGGTTAGGTTAAGCTAAGCTTGCTAGTTTAGGTTAGGTTAGGTTAGGTTAGGTTAGGTTAAGTTGTCAGGGTAGATTAGGTTAGGGTTAGGTTACACTAAGCTTGTTAGGTTAAACTAAGCTTGCTAGGTTAGGCTATGCTTAGTTTGCTCTTTTATTTCAGTTTTCCTTTAAAGCCACAATTACCCTTTGCTGTAGGGACCTAACAAATTTTCTGGGAGCATTTTCTTGTATAAAGTGCAGTTGTTTCCAAACTTGCGAAAAGCGATTCTGGGATCGGTCAACTTCCGACAACGCGCACGACGCCATCAGCGTTCTGGAATATGGTGTTGTATTTTGGTAGCTCAGTGGTATTATATCAGTGACAGTGGTGGCCAGCAATTATAACACCAGTTACAGGTGGGGTAGCCCGGGGACACAAGTGGCCATCAGTTGGCCCATGGTCACAGGCTGTCCACCTCCACTTGGCCACACAGCGCAGCTCTTGGTGGCGCCACGGTCTGTCATCTGGCCGTGTTCTACCACCAAACCAGACAATGAACAACATACCTCAGCTATTTTCCCTTCACCTTCCTCCTACTCATCACCAGCTGAAGGTCAGCCAGCCTTCTCCCTCGGTTCATTAATGTCGCTCACTTGTCCTTGACAGTAAATAACATAAGCAAGATTCTACCCGTGGGAGTGGAGTACCTAAACGTAGGCGGAGGGTGCGATGGTAGTGGGCGCCTTCCTCCCCCTGGCCGCTCCTGCCACATTCGCCACGGGACACGTCGCGTCTTCACTATACTCGTATCTCTCTCGTACTGTAATGGATGAATCCAGGATTATGTTGCTACTAGTCTACGGATTTATCTTCTGTCTAATCACTTGCCTACACGTTCATTCATTTGTTTATTTATATTCCATTATATCGGTCTGTCTGTTTATTAATATAGATGTGTACACCATAAAGCGTACACATGGAAACAAACGACTTCAATACTCTGTGCAAACGTTTTGTTGGACTGGGCCCACACAGACATTCTAAGCACCGTATGTTGCATCCTCAAAAAACGCAAACACCTCTGTGGCTCTCACCTTCGTTGGCATCGCTAAGACTTTTGACCCAGTCAACCGCAACGCAATCATGAAGAAAGTCATCAACCTTGGGCTGCGGAGAAGTCTCATTTCATGGCCTGCAGACTTGCTCTATCGAACGCCCTCTGGCAGATAGCTTCATTGAGGCCGTCTCCACCGTCCAGTCCCTCACCAGTGACGTCCCACAAATTACTACCCTTTTTCGTCTCCTGATCCCCAAACCCTGATGGATGGACTTGCTCGATGCCATTTCTAATCGACTGTGCCATTTGTATCGCCAGAACTCTCTTAGCAGCCTCCAGGTCTGGACCCACCGCCAACCACGCCACCATCATCCACAGTAACATTGTAGTCATGCAAGCCAGCCTAGTTTACCTGTGTTTCTCTCGCTTCTTTCTGATGAGGCTTTACCTCCGAGCTGTTCATTCCACCAAGCTTCGCTGGACAGTGAATTAAACTGGAGCGCTACTGTCAGATCCTTCATCTTCCACCTGTACATTATTCGTCGACTTTAAACACATGGACCTAAATTCAAGAACATCTCAACAACTTTCAGTCTTCCTAAACTCACCGATCCAGCCGTATCTGACCTTCCTTCTTAACCGTGCATAAGAGGGATTATCAAAATAGCGTGCAAGATCATCCTCGGTCCTTTACATCACCTTCTAAGAGGCGCTGATCGCCCTGCTCCTTCCCACTCTCTCCAACCTCATACGACAGTTGGGAAATAAGCTGCTGAACCAACTTTCGCCACCTTCACCTCCTGCCACCCGACATCCCACGTCCTCGAGTTGCAATTGTTATATTCATTATTATTATTCTTATTGTTATTATCATTATTAGTATCATTAATCGTAGTAATTGAAGTAGTAGCAGTATTAGATTATTATCATTTTCAAGAATTCCTCTTCTTCTTCTTCTTCTTCTTCTTCTTCTTCTTCTTCTTCTTCTTATTATTATTATTATTATTATTATTATTATT
>JAYMFT010174022.1:0-10602 GCA_038088735.1 Panulirus argus
AAGTGAAAAACATGTCTCTTGAAATGAGCCAGGTCATAGTTATTGGGAAAGACATGAGAAGGTAGAGAGTTCCAGACTTTGCAAAAGCGTTTGACATATTGTGACCATGATGTCATAGTACATAAAATGCGAAAGATGGTAATTACCGAAAAAAAAAATTGGGAAATGGATGTACAACTTTTTAACTTACAGATCACAACACGTAAACTATGCCATTTCCAGTGCCTCCACATTAAAGAGCTAAGTCCCCCAAGGAACTGTATTTGCACCCTTCCTATTCCCCATTCTTATATCTGACATTGACTCTAACACGAGCCACAATTTTATATCCTTTGCAGGTGATACAAGAATAAGTATGAAAATTATAACAGCATGAGATGCAGAAGGGCCACAGAGAGACATTGACGAAGTCTTTAACTAGGCAACCGAGAACCGCATGCTTTTCAATGGAGATAAGTTTCAACTCCTCCGTAATGGAAAAAGTTACTAAATCTAAAAAACACAGAATACCTGTCAATCACTGACGCTATCATATACCAGTTGAATAATGCGAAAGACTTCGGAGTAATAATGTCTAATGACTTAAAGCGAACTTAACAAAACAACAGTTGTTGTTGCCTCATGCAGAAGGATGGCAGGCTGGATCCTGCGGGCCTTCAAAATGAGAAAAAACACCAGTGATGATAGTAGTATTCACGGTGCTAATTCTTTCACGAACTAAATATTTTGCATTACATCACCCTACAAAACGGGCGAAAATAGTGTTCAGAAATCTTTCACAGACCTTATTAATGTGGCAAAGGAAGTAAATTACCGGGCAAGGCTGAAATCTATTACGTCCTCTGGACCTTTTTTATTAGCTCTTTGTACGTCATCAGGTGTGGTGACTAAACTTGGGAATCATAATCTAGTTTTGGCCTTATGTTGGATGTGGACAGCTTACTGAATATTTCCATATCCATATAAGCGAAGGTTATCCTAGTTTTTGCCGGAAGACAGTGTGACCTCTTAACTATTCTCCCGACGTGGGGACGCTGGCGACGCGTTAGGGACATTGTCAACTCCCAAGTCCGTATTACACACACAGGTCCTGAAGCTTGTTGCCTGCAAGTGATAATCATATTGATGCCCTTTCAGTTTGTCTCATCCTCGTGACTTTACATTTGCTGGAGTTGACTGTTATCAGCTAATTATCAGACCAAATATTGGGTCTGTGAAGTTCCTGTAAGATGATGCAGTCCTTCTCACTTTTTACTTCCCTTGTGATTTGTGCATCATCTGCAGACAAATTCAAGTCGGAGTCCATACCTTCAGGCAGCTCATTTACATAGATCATGAATGGTAAATGTCCCAAAAATAAGCACAGCCTTCCCATTTGTTGAACACGGAGCTCACTCCCGTGTGTGTGTGTGCGTGCGTGTGGGGACCATTGCTATCTTCCCGCACACATTTGCCTTCACAGCACCGATGCCACACACACACACACACACACACACACAACACACACACACACACACACACACGTACGTCCATAGCAGTACAGAAGTGTCAAGTGGATGGATAGCGCTGGCCTGGGTAATGAGCGTTGCCACACCTCGGGATACCCGACACACACCACCAACAGTTAATGTCTGCGGGAATTGTGGTTGTGGCGTCCCTGAGTGTGTAAGGCCGGTGATCTGTCATCAGAGGGGCATGGTGGAGGGTGAGGACCAGCAGCAAGGAGCGCATTAGCTTTCATACCGTTGGCAGAAGGTGCTATATCTGGATGAGGATGTCAGCGGCCACATACAAAGTGAGACCGTGTGGTGTGGTATTTGAAGGTGTGCAAGGAGTCTCGGTCGGTGGCTGTAGGTTGACGTTGACGGCCGTAATGAGCCCAGACAACCGTCCGGTCTCGTGTTGTCACGAGCCCCCTTGGGCCTCTCACGGTAACTTGCAGACATTATGTTTTTTGGCGTCATCCGGATGGGATGTGAGTAATATAGCCAGTAGTTGAAACTATACGGATTATAGCCAAAATATATCTTGGAGGAACTTGACGTAAATTTGAATGGGCTACAGTAGTATATATATCGTGGGACAACGACCACTAGCTGTAGTCAGTTCATAGTCAGGAGCGAGGGTCCCATGATTCTAGCAAGGGTATACTGTGGTAAGGTTAACGTGGATACCTGTATCGCAAGGGGCTGTCTCCCGGGATATTATCGGAAAGGTTTTCCCTTTGTTGACCAGAAGCCGTGCGTTCTAATGTTGTCCTTGTGCCTGTCGCTGGAGAACAGCTGACACTGTGAGGGACCAGTGGCTCCCGCTCTTCCCTTCTGCAGTAGCGGAATTAGAAAACTTGTGTCCAAAGTATTTGACTTACTGGCATGCCGGACTGTGGTGTTACCACTGCTGGCTAGACAAGATCACTTGGGAGCCAGTGGTGGCGGGGATTTTCCCGAAATGACGCCGCTTTACCTAGTTAGATATTTACTGAATATGTGGTGGCCAAGACTGGTGTTCTACGACTGTTTGTAAGATTCCTGGACTGAATTTGAATATGCATATCGCATATCACTCTGAACAGAGGCTTTGTACACTTGGTTATAGTATATTGTGCTGTGGACTCAGTTCAGGGATGTATTAACTGGGGCTCCACACTGTCACTACTGCTGGTCTCTTTCCTCAATCATCAACGAGAAGTAATCATTGAGAAGATGGCGTGTGTTACTGATTGGTGAACCTCGACTAGGTAAGCAACAGATGTTTGATGACCATGTTGAATGTGGTGCTGTAAGACCCGTGAGAGTGGTGTCGTGTTGCACCATATATGGTGCTGTAAGACGTGGGAGAGTGGTGTCCTGTTGCACCATGTATGGTGCTGTAAGACGTGGGAGAGTGGTGTCCTGTTGCACCATGTATGGTGCTGTAGGACGTGGGAGAGTGGTGTCGTGTTACACCATGTATGGTGCTGTAGGACGTGGGAGAGTGGTGTCGTGTTGCACCATGTATGGTGCTGTAGGACGTGGGAGAGTGGTGTCGTGTTGCACCATGTATGGTGCTGTAAGACGTGGGAGAGTGGTGTCATGTTGCACCATGTATGGTGCTATAAGACGTGGGAGAGTGGTTTCCTGTTGCGCCATGTATGGTGCTGTAGGACGTGGGAGAGTGGTGTCTTATTACACCATGTATGGTGCTGTAGGACGTGGGAGAGTGGTGTCATGTTACACCCTGTATGGTGCTGTATGACGTGTGAAAGTGGTGTCGTGCTGCACCATGTATGGTGCTGTAAGACGTGTGAAAGTGGTGTCGTGTTGCACCATGTATGGTGCTGTAGGATGTGTGAAAGTGGTGTCGTGTTGCACCATGTATGGTGCTGTAAGACGTGGGAGAGTGGTGTCGTGTTGCACCACGTATGGTGCTATAAGACGTGGGAGAGTGGTGTCGTGTTGCACCATGAATGGTGCTGTAAGACGTGGGAGAGTGGTGTCCTGTTGCTCCATGTATGGTGCTGTAGGATGTGGGAGAATGGTGTCGTGTTGCACCATGTATGGTGCTGTAAGACGTGGGAGAGTGGTGTCGTGTTGCACCATGTCTGGTGCTGTAGGACGTGGAAGAGTGGTGTCATGTTGCACCATGTATGATGCTGTAAGACGTGGGAGAGTGGTGTCATGTTGCACCATGTATGATGCTGTAAGACGTGGGAGAGTGGTGTTGTGTTGCGCCCCTGGTGAAGCATGATGTCCTGCTCGTGAGGACGCTCAGGGTGGCACTAGGTATATTGGGCGGGCATGTCCCGTAGTGCGACCACCTGTTGTGTACTGGATGGTCAGACCTGTACCTCGGGTACAAGCTTTACCATGGTGCGACCACATGTTGTGTAACATTACTCAAAGACTTGAAGACGATTTCATGAAGTTATGAATAGAAACTGTAATGTACCCTCGTCTGTAATTACTGTATTTCTTTAGTTTTCATGTTTTCAGGACAGTATGGATGTATCTCGTAATGACATAGCAACTCTGATTTTGTATCCCTTCTGACCCCCACCTTAGATGCCTAACATTCCTAGATACCGTGTTGCGCCTCTCATAAATCCTATGCTCCTCCCTATAATCTCATGTCGTACTGTAAGGAAAGAAAAAAAAATCTCTCAGGACAGACGTATGGATCAGATGGCACCCCTTCTCGTGCAGGGAAAGACTGACTATATGAGCTTGTACACCACTTCTTTTCTTTTCTGATTCTCTTTGGAAATCAGGATTCTTCGTTTATCTTCGAAGCATGCGGCGATATAATCCTTCCCAGACAATGGTAACCGTCCAACTCGTTCCAGCTATCGTCCTTTTGCTTTGATTTCTACTGGCTGCGGAGTCGTCTAGTCCATCCCAACCTCCCACTTCCATATCCCCTTTCTTAGCATCATTTTGTCTCTCACAAGGTGAGAGCCGCCGTTAATGCCATTTCCTGTCTTCACTAATGGCTGGTCATACTCCCTGAAAGACTCCGGGCAATCCTGTGTTTTACCCTTTGGTATATCGAAAGCTTTGGACGTTGCCTAATTTCCAAGTTGCCCTCTGTTAGCTTCCGTCTTTCACTCATTCCCTCATTAATTTTGGCTGGATTGTCTCCGTTGTTGATGGTGGATCAACTCCCCCTATATATCGAAAGCGATGTCCCTCAGGGTTCTGTCCTCTCTCGTGTTCTCTCTTCTACAGCTGACCACATGGAATCCTACACCGACGTCTCGGCTTCTTCATTTATTTCAAAATCCTTTTCAATGTTTCTTACTGGATCTACATATCGACACATCACGTCTGCTTTTTTAAGCTTAGAGCTACCTAGTGGGGTAGACATAGCCTACTTAAGTGTGATTTCTGAATCTCAGTCTCGCCCCATTTCTTTGTGAAGTCCTCTTAACTTTCTTGTCTCCTCCTCTGATGGTTCCCTGATTTCACAACACGTCACAGTAAGTCTGGATGCGTTTTTCTTTTTCTTTTTACCAGTGCGGAAAAAATGGCAAAATATTTGTTTGTGATTGATTACGTAAAGAGGTAAAAGAGGATGATATCTAAGCGAATTTTTCTTGAGGTAAGATCTAGCAATCACGGGTATCGAATGGATACACATTGGGCATATAACTACCGCTTCCTTACCACACGAGAACTCACCTTTGCTTCCGCTGGTGCTGTAGTGTGAAAGATTGTTTGCATTACTGTCACCAAATGTACAGCTCCACTCTACTGTCTTCTTCGAAGTATATCAGAATGGGTTTTCTTCATTTTTACTGTAATGAGGCGCTCTTGTCTGTCAGTCTCTCTGTCCTCTGTCTGCAGACACGACGAGGAAGGTGCCAGACGCGTGATGATTTGATCTCCATATAAAGCTTGTTCAGCGGGAAATCGGCATACTGAGTGATTATACCAATAAACAGTGCATGTCATTGTCCGTTCAGGGTGTGATGGCCAGGAATGGAGGGAGGGGGGGAGGGTGACGAGGGAGGAAGGCTGTGGTGGCCAGAGAGGGAGGGAGCAGTGGCTGTGAGGGTGGGTGTGTTGGCCAAGGATAGCGATCTCTCTAGACGCCCAGCGAGTGCTAGAACACACCCTGGGCATCCCACCTGACACGACCCTCTCCATTGCTGAAGTTCTGGACGCCCTTCAAGAGTACTTCAAAGGGCAACGTAATGAGGCACTACGACGCCGGTCACTTCTGTGCTGCCGTCAAGAGGAGGGCGAAGATTTTCAAAGTTTTTACGTAAGACAAGAGCCATGCAGAAGAGGTGGACATGAGTCCCGGCCGTTCCGTCACTTGTGCCGAGACGCAACTGAAAACGGTCATTCTTATGGGTGTCCGAGAGGAAGACCTCGTCCAACGCCTCATAGCTCTTGGCTCCAACGCCTCCCTGAACGACGTCGTCACATGCTGCAGGTCATTCAAAGCCACCCGCACAGCGGCGTCGGCCATTCACGCCTACCCCAGCCAGATGTGTGCGGTGTCCGCATACGAGAGGCAGCAGAGAAGGCACAAATCACGACAATCTTCGGCCCCGACCCATCGAAGGGATTCCACGCACAGCAGCAAGCCAACCAGCCTTGCTCCTCGTGCGGCAGACAACACGGCTCCTCTAATTGCCCCGCCAGCAACTCTACCTGCACCAACTGCGGGCCTAAGGGCCACTGGGCATGGAAACAAAAATGCCCAGCAAGGATGGCCCAGTGCAGGTACTGCCTGAAGACGGGCCATGATAAGTGCTGCCGGGCCAAAAAGAGAGATGGCTCTCACAAGTCACCGTCACCCCCACCCACACGTCTCACAAGTCACCGTCACCTCCACCCACACGTCTCACAAGTCACCGTCACCCCCACCCACACGTAACACGCCGCCTGCTAACTTACGTGCGGTTCATGCCTCACCCCGACGATGCATTACCTTCCGAGACCGCCTCCCCCAGACCCCTCTGCATCCATGTCACCTACAGCAACACCTCGTCACAGCTACATATGTTGCCGGACGCGGGTGCAGAAGTTACCATCATCGGGGAACGTCCCCTCAGTCTTGGGCATACCGAGCAACATTCTCCGGGAGTAACCAGCTACCGCTACCCGCACGGCTGACGGCTCAGAAATGTCACTCGCCTTGGGGGTTTTCGTCGCAACCTTACGGCTTGGTAAGAGGTCTCGCAGGGCCAGACTACAGGTTCACAAGAACGTCCTGATGTCCCTCTTGTCCTTCGGTCACTGCAAGGCTTTGGGAATTATCCCGAAGGCGTTCCCCAGGCCCATTCATCACGTACAGTACGTTAACCGCTGTACTGAATTCTCACCTGACGTTTCTACATCTCCAGCAGCTGCCAATCAGTACTTTCTCAAGGAATTTAAGGACGTCCTGGTGTCAGAGGAGGACCTTCACAATACTCCTCTCCGACCTGTGACGGACCCGTCGATGGGGATTCACTTGAAGGAGGGAGCTGTCCCCTTTGCAGTCCACACACCGAGACAGAAACACTTTACGCCACGACTGAGCTAGAGCTCCTAGCTGTCGCCTGGGCCATGTCCAAGTGCAAGTTGTACCTGACAGGACTACCCAACTTCACTTTGATCACGGATCACCGCCCGCTGATCCCTGTACTCAACACTTGTACACTCGACGCTGTCGAGAACCCCCGTCTTCAAAGGCTCAAAGAGAAAGTCTCTCGGTTTCTCTTCACGGCTGTGTGGCGCTCCAGGGAAGTTCCTGCCACTTCCCGATGCTCTGTCGCGAGCACCAGTCAGCCCACCCGACCCCTGAGGATGAGACTTTCTGCACAGACGTAGCCACGCGCCTGAGACGAGTGGTTAACACTGCCATCAATCAGGACATCGACGACTCGCACCTAGAACTGGACCGGAACCTGCAAGAACTCCGCGACGCAGCCAGGACACAGTGAGTTCCCTGTCGACAAGTCCCACGTTTAAAAACGCGGTTGCGATTTCTGTGACATTATGATTGTGATGGAGATGCATTATCTACTTCTACGTATGAAAGGAACGGCGTGTATATTGTAGAGACAAGGTTTATCGTATTATTTCCTCTTGCCGGTCTATGGTTTACTTGCACAAAGGCACAAAAGTGAATGAATCACAGAAATTAATTAGTCTTTTGTGCTATTTTCTTTTCCATCTACTGAATCATTATTCTCTCCTTTGTAAGTGTAGTTTGTACATTCACGATGCAATCCTCTTTCCCACCACTCAATTCGAGTGGAAGTTGAGGTTCCCTGTTATCGGGTCAAGTCTCTTTGACCTCTTCAACATTTCTCTAACTTTGGCCAACAGTACTTTACAGTCTTGTAACTTTTGCCTTCGATGGTCTGTATGACACAAGGTTTATTAGATCTATGCTCAGGATGCTCACTAGAATTAGCTGACATTTCTGTGTTTGTTTGCCCCTTCTACTATTGACATGTAGTGCAACATCATCTTGTCCGAATTTGGTTCTGTCTGCTCTAGATGTTTGACATTGTTCCAAGTTTGCTTTAATCTCATAAAGTCCTTCGTGTGGCCAAGTTACTGACTAGTTATTGACTACTATGTTCTGCATCCTCTCTGTATTCATTTATGTGACTCAATTTTACCTTTTAAACTTTGTATACATTTATATGACACTGTTTTCCAAGCATTCTCAATTTGCTCATTAGTCCAGTATTTTTTTATGGTTTTTTGTGTCTTAATGTCTCGTGTGGGCAATTCGTCGATTTCGGATTTGAAAAGGTGGCGTATCTTGTGTGCTTGTTACTTCCTTCCTGTTGGAAACTTTCCTTATTCGCCGTATGAACCCCCCCCCAAAAAAAAAATGATTTCTGCTGGTCGGATGGGTTTGTGAAGTTGCTGTTCTGCTCTTGGCTGTAATCATTCATGTTCTCATTCCATCTTGTCCTCCTGTCTAGATGTGTCCCATGTATTTCATGTTCCTGTGCATACTCGTCTATTCTGTCATATCACTGTGCCTCGTTGGGGGTCAGAGCTGTTATGTATTTTCTATAATCGCTCTTCGGCCTTTGCTGACTTGTTGATTTCCACATTTTTCCCCCTTCCACATCTGTTTTCTTAGGCTGTTTGTTCCAGTATTCAACTTCTCTGCCTTACGCATTATACTGTTACTATCACTGTCCAGAATTTAATGTGTACGTACGTTTTAATTCCATTTGTTGATCGCCATTTCCCTTTCTACACATCCACCTATTCTTTGGACAGCCTCTTCCATTGTCAGAGTATTCCATTGGTTACTGGACGTCTAAATGTACATTTTTCACTCAAAATTCCTTTGGCCCTCGATGATTCATAGGGCGAAGTGCCCAGACCATTGGAAGATTGGCAATTAGTCCTGAATGGCTGGCCTGAGGAAGCATTGTTGTGGGAGCCAGGGATCATTTTGATAATCAGTAGCAGGTCGGGCCGGGTCACAGTCCAGACCCAAGGCTCATAACTCTAGGGTCGTTCTGCCGAGCTCAAGGGTGTCGTACCTTCGTTGCTATGGGTGTCGTACTTCCGCGCTCAAGGGCCGTGCAGAACGCCCTGCCATGGGGTATTTTTCACGACACGACACTTACACTACCCCCGTAAAACAATTTGTCTCTGACCTTTTCAGTCCCCCTGAAATAACTCGTCTGGGATCTTTAAGCCCAGGAATTGATTTGTGTCTGACCTTTCGACTTCTGAAATAGTCTTTCTCTGAACTTTAAGCCCTTGACTAGTTTGTCTGTGACCTTTCAGCGCCCGGAATAGTCTGTCTGTGACCTTTCGACGCCCGGAATAGTTTGTCTGTGACCTTTCAACGCCCGGAATAGTTTGTCTGTGACCTTTCGACGCCCGGAATAGTTTGTCTGTGACCTTTCAACGCCCGGAATAGTTTGTCTGTGACTTTTCAACGCCCGGAATAGTTTGTCTGTGACCTTTCGACGCCCGGAATAGTTTGTCTGTGATCTTCAGAGCTCTGATAGAATTTGATTTTGACACTATAGCCCTAAAACACTTTGTCCCTGACATTCAGACCCTAGAAATGATTTGGCTCTGACATTTTAACTCCAGAAACACTTTGTCTCTAATATTCAAACCTCAAAAATAATAATTTTCTGACATTTAAACCCCAGAAATTATTTTTCCCTGACATTCAGATCCCTAAAACAGTTTGTCTCTGGAATCCTTGATGTAACTCATCTGTGATCTTTAAGCCCCGGAAATAACTTTTCTCGGACATTTAAACCCCCTAAAAGAATTTGTCTCCGACATTTCAACCCCCTGAAATGATCTGTCTGTGATCTTTAAGCCTTCAAAACCCCTGAAATAACGCGAAAGTGGCATTTAAGTTACTGAAACAATAAATTTACGACCTTTAAACCCAATCAACAATCCAACTTCGACCTTTGAACGACTATGACAATTTGTCTGCTATTTCCAGCCTCTTAAAACAATTCGTTTATGACATTTAAACCCCAGAATTAATTTGTTTCTGACCACCAAACCCACGTATATTTTCTGTGACCTTAGAAGACCTGAAATGATTTTTTTTAAGCTTCTTTATAACCCTGAAATGATTTGTTAGTGACCTGTACCCTCCTGAAACAGCTCGTTGGTGACCTTTCAGTCCTGAAACAATTTGAAGTGGCCTTTAAATCCCCGAAACAATGTTTTAGTAACATGTGAACCCTACAAACAATTTGCTACTGGCCTTTAAACCCTTACTTTTGTTTTAATAACCCCAAAACCATTGGAAGGTCTTGTTCGTGATTTTTAAACGTATAAAAAAAAAAGATTCTCTTTACTTTGAAATGAATGCTTGAAGCAATTTGTTAGTGATCTTTAAACGTTATTTTTTTTTTTTAGATTGCTTTTGAACGCTTGGAACAATTTGTTAGTGATTTTGAAACATACTTTAAACAATATCCAAGTTAACAATCAATCCTTGAAACAATTTGCTAGTGGTCTCAAACGCTTTAAACAATTTGCTAGTGGTCTTAAACGCTTTAAAGAATTTGCTAGTGGTCTTAAACGCTTTAAACAATTTGCTAGTGGTCTTAAACGCTTTAAACAATTTGCTAGTGGTCTTAAACGCTTTAAACAATTTGCTAGTGGTCTT
>JAYMFT010174033.1:0-12172 GCA_038088735.1 Panulirus argus
AGTCATCGATTATTCTTGACACCGTTGCAATGTTGAAAATGGTTGTTCATTGTTCAGTTTATTACTGTTATCATTATCATTATTATTATTATTATTATTAAAGTAGTAGTAGTATTAAGTACTTTTATTTATTGTTTATTTTTTATTGTTTAGCAGATGTAGTGTGATGGAAAGTGTTCAGGTTTTCCAGCCAAAGTAAAAGTCCCTCGTAACGTGAAGTAGACAGTGGTTCCATCACATGGCAGTTGAGAAGCCATAGTTTGGGTACTAGTTTGAGACGTATCGACTTTTTCAACATATGTTATTTTATAAACTCAACTCGTCTTGATTCGTACAGAGTTACTGCGGACTAGGTAGCCATTTGCGGCCGTGCCTCGAGTGGCTTTCTATGTCTGTCGTAATTTTACAACCACAGGTGAGAGGTAATTTCAGACGAAACAAGTGAAATTTTAACGTTAAGGCAAAACGGTGTTGGAGTAAGCCACCGCCGCCTCTAGCTAGCTGCGCTGTGAAAAGAAATCTCCCTGTTTACAGATGAAATTCTTACAGCTGTCCTCCGAGCTGGAGAAATTTTACTGCTTTCACACCTGAGGTGGTGGTTCTCCTTTGTCTTCTCATTTATGAAGAGTGAAATCAGAATCCTTCCACTTAACCAACTCTCCAGCAACCTCTCTTTAACCATCGTTTTCTGTCGGGCGTGTTGTTTGTTACTTGCTTCTCTCTGTTCTACAGGTATTATTTCGGCCACTTTTCTCGTGGGCTGTCTAAGTATGTTCCAGTCCCAGGACCTGATTCTACAGCAAGCGACTGGCTGCTTCATTCCTTTGTATGATTATCGAGACCATCTGCACCAGGATTGGCCGTTATGATGCATGCTCCTTTCCTTGTACAGCCTAGCTGTAGACCTGGCCTCCTTTTGTCCTTCCCTCTTCCTATAACCTCTCTACTTTCAGAGTCAGGTCTTTAAAAACATCTGAGGACTTGAAATTTATCCCCCTTGAAATTTTTGTCATTTTTGAAAAAATTATTTTACTGTATCAGTCGATATGCCCTCGACTGAAGCGTACTTTTGTCGTTGTCATGTCGGTCACACGAAGAAAAGAAAAAGGAATAGGAAAAACTACGTAAAGTATTTTTTGTCTTCTTTTTAAAACCTACGTATATTGATACAGGTTTGATACAGTAGTCCGCAGGAAATGAAGTTGTTGATCATTATTATGAAAATAAAGGTTTTAACTTAATTTCATATTCTGTAATCGCATTCTGTGTCGACCTTTGATGATTGATGTCCGTATGTGATTTCACCTGTTGTCGGTGATGGTGTGTGGTGGTCACCTCTGCTGTTGGTGGTGGTGGTATATGTTGTAATTCTGTCTGTTGTTGTTGATGGAGATGGCGTGTTTTCTTGACCTGCTCTGTTAATGATGGTGGTGGTGGAGATGGTAGTGGTTTGGTTCCCTCTGTTGCTGGAGTTTGTGGAGTGATTTGGTCCCTTGTATATGTGTGTTGTCTGTCTTGTCTGTCTCTTTTGCTTCTGGTGGTGTTGTATGTCTTGGTTCATTGTGTTGTTCTTGCTGCTGTCGTTCTCATACAGACCAGGAACGTGATTAGCTTTATGTTCTCTGGGAGACCAGGAATGTGCTTAGCTTTATGTTATCTGAGAAACCAGGAACGTGCTTAGCTTTTTGTTATCTGAGAGACCAGGAACGTGCTTAGCTTTGTGTTATCTGAGAGACCAGGAGCGTGCTTAGCTTTATGTTATCTGAGAGACCAGGAACGTGCTTAGCTTTGTGTTATCTGAGAGACCAGGAACGTGCTTAGCTTTGTGTTATCTGTGAGACAAGGTACATGCTTCGCTTTATGTTATCTGAGAGATTAGGAACATTCTTAGCTTTATGTTATCTGAGAGACAGGAACGTGTGTAGCTTTATGTTATCTGAGAGACCAGGAACGTGCTTAGCTTTATTTTATTTGAGAGACCAGGAACGTGCTTAGCTTTGTGCACAAGAACCAGAGGACGTTAAGTGGCCAACGTGTTCAGCTATTGAGGCGTGAGTGGGAGGGCCAGATGCTGGCGCGAGTTCACACGAATTTTCACTTTAGAAACTGGCCCTCTGCTGTGGCAACACTCCCACCCTCTCCGCCTTCCCTCCCTCTCTCCTTCCCTCCCTCCCTCCCTCGCGGCGCTCCTTGGACCAGGTGGGGGGGGGGGTTACACCTTAATTACCCGCGCAGGTGTTACAGAAAAAGCTAATGATGATTATAGAGCTTAGCTGCTAGGCCAGCCTGACGTGGAAAGTGACTCTGTTCTTGCCTCAGTTTGGTTGGTTTCACCAGCCGCCCAGCGCATGTCTGTCCGTGCCTGTCTGTGTGTCTGGCCGCTGTGCTACAGCCTACCAGCCATCAGGTCGCTGCTGGCACCCGCCGAGCTCCAAGGGGTCGTTTTCTTCAAAATTCATAGAATCATGGAACAGATCCAGTCCTGTGTATGATCGTGTCGTACCCTCATGCTTGTCTGTGGGAGGCTTAACCCCCTCCTTGAGTACGAGGGATCGAACCCTCAGCACGACTCTGCTACAAGTCGTGAGCATGACGCTACGGCCCTTGGGTATAATGATCTGGCTTCTTTAGACCAGACCCTTGAAGATGGGCAGGTAAAGGCCTGGCCATCCTATCGAAGAGTCGCTCTACCTTGCTCAAGGGTTGGATCATCTTGCTTCATAGGTTTAGCACTGAACTCTACGACTTGACGTCTGGTCGAGGGAGGTGTGTGCCTATACTACTGCTGAGGCACCAGGTCCTGGTTTTCGGAAAGACCCGCGCGATAGTAATAGTAGTAGTCCAAGAGTACAATGCTAATTCAGTCACGTTCACTTATCATTTATGTATATTTCCTTCAAGAAAATCTTGTTTTTCTTTCTTAATTGGACAACAGACCCGAGGCTTTACTCTCTTCAAACATTAAGTGTGAGGTATTACTACTTTCATTGGTAGAGTCTAGGCATTACTCTGTACGGGACGGTGGATACAAAGCTTTGCCCTCAACGGGACAACATGCAGGAGATACTACTGTTGACTGGACGGTAAGGAACGAGGAAGCACCGCTGAGGCAGCACACTTTACCATGAGGACCCTGTATATGGAGACGTATTGGCCCGTCGCAACGAACTTCAGCAATAAGGATATCTTTACGCTCCAGTCGGTCGTGTGTCACCCGTTTTCCTTTACGTAGCTCTCTTCCTGTGGCATAGTTCCTGATATTCCTACAAAGGAATGCAAACAGTAGCAGGCCATTGGGTCCAATTCAGTCTATGTTTTTGGTATTCAGGGTGATTAGGAACAGAGATTAAACGAATAGAATAGGTAAGAATGATTTATGGAGAAATAACTTTAGATTCTTGTAAGTGACTGTGGAGGCGCAAATAATGTCAGTCGTCAACTTGAAAACAAAGTATTCGTCAAATCACATCTTCAACGTATCTGTTGTGTTGCTTTCTTGTACTTTTCATTGGTAAACCATTGCGGATGTGAACAGTCCAGTAGGAGAAAAAGCTCTTTGCCTCGTTCGAATTCAAATGGAAGATGGATATTCTTTGTCTCCAGCGGAAGGTTGCTTCCGCGTCTGGGTTCATTGGGAATGATATGAATAGATTTTAACTTTCTTCTGTATCATTGTATTGATCTTGTGCCACAGTCTTTAAAACGGGTTTTGTTTGAGTTCTGTATGAAGGAGACAGTGCTGCAGTGTATGGGGAAGGAAAGTAGGTAGAATTTTGCAAGAGTCATTTTTGAGAAATTTAACCTTAATGCCTCTAGTTCCTCTCATGGTCGCCATTACCTTGTGGTTTTGAAGGACATCATCACTCGTGGTTTTGACATTTGACAGAATTATTTGTGGCTTCGAACGTATTCAAGGAATCCAATATTGAAACTTCGAATAACTTCGTTCTGCTCTGATAACACGACCTTGACGAGTCGTGCCGTTGTTAATGTTACGAAGATTGTTAGAGCGCTTGTGTTGGCTGTCTCGTTATTTGGTAAATTGTAGGATTTTGGATTTATATGACGTTTTCTGTCGAGTAAACGATAATGTAACGGGTAGATCTTTTATGTTATGTAATGAGTAGTAACAGACTAATGTTAGATTTAACCTGCTCGAGCTAGATAAGGGCGAAAATTCTCTCAGAGTTGTTTTGGAAGAAGTATGGAAATGGGTAAAAAATTATGATTTTTTTTTTCCCCTATAAAAGGTTCCAGTCATGAATTTTCACCTTTTGAAGGTTCCAGTCACGAACAAAAGCCCTCATCGGAGTCAGTCCTTAAATGAAGTATAAAAATTGCTTCATAGATTAAGAAATAAAGAGAAAAAAGGAAACACAAGAGTTCTGGAGGAATTTGAAAACGTGCCTTCTAAGAAAAGGTCAGGTCATAGGTGTTAGGAAAGACCTGAGAAGGCACAGACAGGGTGCTGAAGCTTATCGGTGTAGGGAAAGAAATAGACGTCACGACGGACCGGCTTTACGGTACGTGTTGGTCAGGAGACTGGCCGCGGAAATGATGGACGGGGGACAGTGACCCGGACTGATGTGACGGGCGGAGGGGGACAATGACCCAGATGGGTGTGACGGGCGGGGGACAGTGACTAGCGGTAACAGTGACAGGTGAGGGAGGGGCCGTGACCTGGGGGGTTGTAACGGGCGGGGTTAATCGAGCGTGTCGTAGCGTTCGTCCCGTCGGTCACAAAGTGAATTATCATTGATTCGTCCCTAATATTAGGGCAGGCACCGCTACTGTAAAGTGTCAGCCTGCTTCACCCTCCTGTCCCTGACGGTTGACACAACCGTAGTAGAGCGTCAGCCTGCCGACAACACGGTCCTCCCCCTCCTCTGGGCTGTTACGCATCACCCTGCAGAACAACGCGGTTAAGCGAATATATATATATATGAGAAACATAAGGTAGAGCAGACTGTATTCTAGACGTCTCGAGACAAGATCTTTTTTAAGTAGAATAATACGTAGGGGGAAACAAAACACTAATATACACGGCTCGTTCTTCGTCCGGTGTATAGGAAACCTGGCAACTGGGAAGATTTCATTCACTTTCTTTCGCCCTACAGCAGTTGGACAAAGTCAGGTGTTGTATGGTTATTTCCAGTGGCCTTAAGTATATGCAGCGAAGAGCAACTAGGAGAGGAAATATATTTTGTGATAGAAGCGCTCTTGAATCTAGGCTACCCCAAGTGTCTGCTCATTAAACTACAAATCAAAGTCAGGAGAAATAAAGAGAGAGAAAAGAGTAGACTAACGAAACGGGAAGATGATAACGAAGCGAGTATTTCGGCAAGAAACAGGTTCCCAGTGGTGTCTGACTCGAAAAAGGCACAAGTCATAGACGATTTCTTGGAAAGGGGACAGGATGAGCGTTGCTGCAATGACCTGGAAGAAGAAATTGTGGATCCCACAAGTCGAAAACGAAGTGGGCAAGACAGCACCAGTAACACAGCACATGTGGTTTATGAGATCCCCCTGTGGCGTATGCCGACGAACCTATTTCCTTGTAAGAGACCTTGGGTTAGAAAGAAGAGTGACGGATCACAAACGAAGCCCTGAGGAATCAAGAGACGGTCAGATGCTTTTAAGAAGGGGCATCCAACCAAATGGGACGGAGCTCTTGTACTGGAACATAGGCTAGAGAGAAGCGCCAGACGTGTCCAGGGACGCGGCTGAAAAGTTCCCCCTTATGTGGTCCCTCGAAGGGGTTTGAGGGACGAGCTACACCCCCTAGTGGTTGTGCTGGGGCCCACCTGCGCCGGCCGGAACGTAGTGAGTGTGTTTGTATGTATGACGGGGTCACCCGGGGGGGAGAGGGGGGGGGGGGTGTGGAGTGTGGGTGGTTTGTGGCCCACATGGCTCGCTGTGTTTTGCTTTAGCCATATTAGATGCCGAGTCGTTGACAGCTGTCATGGGATTTGTCGTCTGTGACAGCTGTCATGGGACTTGTCGTCCGCGACAGCTGTCATGGGATTTGTCGTCTGTGACAGCTGTCATGGGATTTGTCGTCCGTGACAGCTGTCATGGGATTTGTCGTCTGTGACAGCTATCATGGGATTTGTCGTCTGTGACAGCTGTCATGGGACTTGTCGTCTGTGACAGCTGTCATGGGATTTGTCGTCTGTGACAGCTGTCATGGGACTTGTCGTCTGTGACAGCTATCATGGAGTTTATCGTCTGTGATAGCTTTCATGGAATTTATCTTTGACAGCTATCATCGGATATATTCCTCTTGGCAGTGAAGAACTCCAATGTATTTGTTTCTCACCCTGTGTAACGTTCCTAGCGGTGAGTACAGTGCCGTCACTTGTGTGCACTAACAGTGCCGTCACCACGCTGTATGACACCAGCAGTACCCTAACCAGGCTCTGTGTCCCAGCAGTACCGTCTCCAGCCCTTCAACAGTGCCTTCACCAGGCTCTGTGCCCCAGCAGTGCCTTCACCAGGGTTGTATGCACCAACAGTGTCCCAACCAGGTTTGTGTGCACAAGCATTGTTGTCACCAGGCTCTGTGACAACACTAGTGCCGTCACCAGGCTCTGTGCCACAGAAGTGCCGTCACCAGGCTTGTGTTCACCAGCAATGCCGTCACTAGAGTACGTGCACCAGCAGTGACGTCGTCAGGTTGTGTTCATCAGGTAAAGCTGAGCATCTGGTGAAGTAGGGAGATTCGCACTGTAATGATCATGTTGCTTCCCGTAGAGTTTCCCATAAAAGACATCTGAATGAGAGACCTTCAGTCTATTCAGATTCGAACGAAAATTTAAACGGTTTACACTTGCCCTCCCTCCCCTGCCCGCCGTACACCTGCCCTCTTCCCCTGCCCTCCGCACATCTGCCCTCCTCCTTTCCCCGCCGCGCACCTGCCCTCCCTCCCCTGCCCGCCGTACAACTTCGAAGAATTAAGCCAGGCCGAAAGCCAGGCCATCATAACCAAGGTTAGTCGTACCGTCGTGCTAAAGGCTGGTCATGCCGTATTTGCCCAAGGCTCATCGTGCCGTCGTACCCAAGAGGTGAGGTAAAAGCCTGACGCCATAAAGTGTAGCTCAGCAGGAAGTAGAATGCCTTGCAAATGAGAAGACGAGTCTTGGGGGGGGGGGGACGGGAGGCGGGGCGCAGGCCAGGCCAGGCCAGGCAGCAGGAACCAGACCGTCCGTCCCTCCGTGCGGTGGTGTTCTCCCGCGGGGTGACATCGCCAGCAGTAATGGCCGCCAAGTGTTCCTCCGCCGTATATGGAGGCCAGACACGGGCTGCTGGCTGGCTTATCCTTGCCTCCACCACCACCACCAGCAGCAGCAGCATCCGGCCGACC
Organism: Panulirus argus; assembly: GCA_038088735.1. NCBI lineage: Eukaryota > Metazoa > Arthropoda > Malacostraca > Decapoda > Palinuridae > Panulirus > Panulirus argus. Next base: position 7,364 of record JAYMFT010174033.1, read on the forward strand.
TAGTCCTTCCCTATTTGTACGTGGGGTAGTCCTGCCGTATATGGACTTGATGTAATCATGTAAACTTTATGCGTGTTGTAGTCCTGCCCAGTATGTACATAACTGTGTTGCATCTTTTTTCTTTTTTTTTTGTGTTGTAAAACGTGAGAATATCAATATTTGTTTTGCTGAGGTATGTGGTGATGGTGGTGGTGTTGATGAGCCTAGGTAAGTCATTTAGGTAACCACTAAGTCAACAAAGGGGAGTCATTTAGTCAGGGTATATCACAGAGTGGCTGGAGTCACTGAGTCTGGTTGTTGACGCGACTGGCGACCGCGGAAGTGTGGGTCCAGTTGGCGATCACTTTCCCCAGCGAGAACCCGCTAGTCAAGGCTGAGGTGGAGGCGTGTGGGGCTGGCTGCTCTTGTACCACGGTCTTGATGTACCTGCTGCACCACATTCCTGGTGTACCTGTTGCACCATCCTCCTGCTGTACCTGCTGTACCACATCTGGTGTACCTGCTGCACCGTTTCTGCCTAAGGAACATACGCTTCTCCCACTCTTAAATGGATGTATGTAGATGCAGAGCGTCAGGGGTCGTCATGCATTGTTGCATTACTGTGTTACTGGTGGTGTTGCCTCCTGCTGTACTGTAGTACATTCGTATTCTGCTCCGCGAAGACCGTCACGTGCGTCACCCTGCGGTGCAGGTCTCTTGACGGTCCAGCGGTGCCTCCTGTTGCCTCCTTCGCCCGTCCACCTCCCTACGGGGCTGGCCAGGTGCCTGGAGGACCCAACCTCCCTCCTTCATCTTGCTCTGCTACTACTTGTGTGTTACTGTGAGAGAGATACAGATAGAGGGGGAAGGGTTTTACACATGTTTAACCTGTCCCTTATCCTTAATATATATATACCTTGTGTGGTATTCTTCATGCTGTATGACCGTTTAATCACCTTTTTGTAAAGTACGAGGATAGAGAGTCTTCTTCTATTTACATAATTGTAGCCTCGAACCTCTTACTGTTACTTTGTTGCTCAGTTTCAGCTGCCGTCTTTATTGACTTCGTGCGGACCTTCTCTAGTAGATCTATTTATCTTTACGCGAGATGTCTTTAGGCATGAGATGTCTATTCCAATTTACTTTTAGCGAAATATTGTAAGCTGTGAATAATATATTGATTATTTTCCATATTGGAACTCTCAACCTTCTCCAGTCTTTCCCAATAACTATGACCTGGCACATTTTAAAAGACAGGTTTTTCACTTCCTCCAAAATTCTTAGATACTTTCCCTCGTTTCTTCTTTTTCCCTTTAATTGTCCTCTTTATATTTCAATTAAGTACCGGCCTTGATGTGGACTTTTGTCCATGACTGGAGCCTTCAACGTGAAAAATAACAGAAAAATATATTCATTGACTTTAATGCAATCTCATTAACAGTCAGCTAAGATTCTGCCCCTTTTACAAATCTGTGAACGTGGTATTTTGGTGGTAGGTTCAGTATTGTGTCGACCATCAAGTAACTCTGTCGACTCAAGTTATTTTGTCGACCCTCAAGTTACTCTGTCGAATCTCAAGATACTCTATCGACCTTCAAGTTACTCTGTCGACCCTCAAGTTACTCTGTCGACCTTCAAGTTACTCTCATACACATGCACATGTAACTTATTTTATTCTTTCCATTTGCTTGGGTTGAGCCTCAAGCAAATGAATCTCTGGAACTTATCTTCTCTCCCGGTGAGCTGGTGCAGTGCTGATCATTCCTTCCTCTTCCCACGACTTTGTCAAAAACAGTAAACGTTCTGAAACAGGAATCCAGTCCTTCAGGAATGATATTAGCATACATCATTAATAACGGCGGTCCCAGGATAAAGCTCTGCGTCACGCCACAGATTACACCATCCCACTTGGAAAAAACATGTCCGAAGTGCGTCCTTTTGGTCTCTTCCTCTCAGATGATATGTGATCTAACGAAGTAGCCTCCCGATTTTGCCCTCTCTGAAGAATATCAACAAATTAATATACTTTTACCCGCTTTAGATCCAGCTTCTGTGGGACTGTCGAATGCCCTCTAGCAGTCCAAGAACACTGAGTCCACTCATCCATCTCTTTTGTCTTAAACAGAGATCAAGCTGTCTGAGTAGGTCTAACAGATTTGTTACGCATGACCTTTAAAGGTTTTTCTGAACCCATGATGCATTTCACTTAGAAAGTTACTTGTTCTCTGTAAGTAATCATACATTTGCTTTCTGGTTATCTTTTCCAGCGTGTTACTGACCACACTCGCCAGAGATGCTGGTTTCCAGATCACTGTAATGCCCTGATCTGCTGGTGCAAAATAGCCACGACGGTCGCTCTCTTTTACTTCCATGGCATTACACTCGCTTCCAACGATTATGTTAACATTTCCAGCGTTCCGTCAAGCGTTCCTGCAAACTCCTCGAGTACATAATGCAGATACCTCATCAGGTCCAAGCGCCTTAAATGGATCAAGATCCTTTAAGCGTGTCTTTGAGTTTTCTTTCAATTTACTGCTACGCAAGTCCTCCTCCTCGTCACACCTTAGAGTTGGAGCACCTGTGTCCCGTTTTGTGATCACAGGTTGAAACTTATATTTATTAATCTTATGCTCTTCCTTGTGAACTCCTCAGCCCGAAGAGCAGCAGTTCAAAACGCAATTTACCCTTTATAGATTTAGGGAAGAGCTTTGAGTTTTCGCATCATTGCAGTAATTTTTGTTAAAGTTTCTCCTTTTCTTACTTTACTCTTTTTTCCCTCGCTCTCTTACACCTTTCGAATCCTGGCTGATTATTTTGCCGCTTCAGTTTTCACCACAGTACTTCTTTTGAAATTTTAGATCTTAAATCTGTTTTCTAACACCTCCTTTAACACTGTCGGTTTGTACCTTGCCACAGATTTCACCGAACCTTATGTAACAGTGTTCTGTATTCTGGTCGTAGAATTCAATTTTCCATTTAAGATTCCCATAAGAAGTAGTTACGTCAACTCCTCCCCTAACCCTCTGGTTTCCCCTGTGATCATTTTTCTGTCTTCACTAACGATGTAGTCGGCTTTTGTATGTTTTACTTGGCCTAGAAAAATTATGCTTTGCATCTTTCTAGTGTGATATACATTTGGATATACATATACTCCCAAACTAGCCGTATATTGACAGTAACAGTTTTTTGTTTCATAACGGAGGTCACGTTGAACCAGGGTGTCAAAACTGGGTCAGGAGACAATCGCTGTCCAATGAGGTGTTGTAAATGTAGTTGGACAAGCGGTGTATATAATCTTAAGAATACTTATGAACCGCCTAGGTCAAGTTCATCTGATGATAAAGTTAAGAAAAGTTTTTAAGGTAATTAGTGTAATGCGAGTGATGGGGGTGAGTAGGGAAAAGAACAGAAAGACCGGAAGGAAAAATGAGAAATATATATGTATGGCCCGTAGGGAAAATATGTGTTGGCTAGTCCACTAGCTTATGTAAATGACAGAGTAAGGTCACCAGTCGTGCGTGACACGGAGGGTGTAAGACAGTTCCGGGCATCACTCCAACAGGAGGGTAGTACTTTCCTGGGTTGCTGCTGTCTACAGCTGCTACCTGCATGATGACACAAGATAATCACGGCTTTAATGTGGTCAGCAGGGAAGGAGATGTTTCTAAAGATTCGAAATTGATTATCTGCCTGGAGTCCCTGAGGTAATCAGAGCGTTCGGGGAAGTGAGATCTTGGAAAGTGATGAATCTCTTAACACAGGAAAGTTTTATGTGAGGTAAACGTGGTAGGAACAGAGGCGTCGTAACAAGGCTGTGATCTGCTGCTTCCCTCATTAGGCTCGGGTAGTCTAGTTGGTTGTTCATTCATCGCACTGTCAAAGAGGACGAACCGTTCGAGTCACTCGTACGTCAAGATTTCTCTGTGCATCTAAACTGAAGTCGAAGTATTATACGCGATTAACCTCGCTAATATGTCGTTCTTGTTGACCATGATAACAGGGTTTAAAAGTTGTTGTAAGAGAGTCAGGTGTGGAGGTCGTAAGAGAGAGATGGAGTGTCAAGGGAGAGGTGGTGTTCAGGCTGATGTGACGAGAGAGATAGAGGTGTTGAGGTCATACAAGTTATGAAGATAATTTTCCAGTAGGATTAGAGGAAGTGTGGGGTTCAGCAGGTGTGGGGGATAGCGGACTCATAAGAGGTGAGGAAGGTGTTAGAGTGCAATCATTGTAATAATCAGTAGAGGCAACTCTTTGTTTACAGACACTGTAAACGAACGAGTCATGAAGTAATAAACTGGTTATGATTGGAAAATTTCATTTAAATGAAAAATGACTGAATGAAGTCAGGCCTATTGGCAGGCGAACCACTAACATATAGGAAAAGTGGTATGAATTGTAACCTTTTGTACATTGAACTCATTGTGATATATGGTGAATAATTTTATTTTTTCGATCGCTAATGCCGCTGTAACGGGACATCACAGTTTGGTGGGACACAGGGTACGTGTAGAATCACGGGGTCATAAAATTCTTGGTACGCATCAGGTCGATATAGTACCATGATCTCTCTCTGCCTCTCTGCCTGTCGAAGTACGTACTGTAGAGGGTTCGGTAAAGCTCCGATCGGACTCATCTCATGACTCGTGTCCGGACCTGTACGTGGGAAACAATAATCAACAGTCATTTTGGGTCCGCCTAGCCATGCGCATAGCCAGACGAGGAGTCCGAATACGAACTCGATTGGAATGAGCCATATAAAGCGATCTTATGATGGCGAGTGTTGGCCACGGTCTCTGACAAGCACAGACATTATATCCCTTGGTTAATATC
>JAYMFT010174044.1:0-12172 GCA_038088735.1 Panulirus argus
TCTCTCTCTCTCTCTCTCTCTCTCTTTCTCTCTCTCTCTCTCTCTCTCTCTCTCTCTCTCTCAGGAAGTAGGTGGTAGGTAGCTACCGACCAAAGAGGTACATTTAAAGGTACTACCCGCCTGGATTTTTTTGAGGAGGGTTAGTTGACGGCTGCGCCAAACACTTAATTTTTGGCTGCCAAGTCCCACCCGCAAGGAGGGTGTTGGCCTTCATTCCAAAGTGACTCGGTCTCTCCAGCTTACATGGAACACTTGACAACACGTTGCTCACGCGTCTTCTTTCCCGGGAACCCTAGATTTTGCTGCGGCGAACGGTGCGCGTTTATAGCCCTAACCCCACCTCTTAGCAAAATCTCCAAAGTACTGGATCGATAAAAGTTCACTTGTCTCTCCCAATACGTCACCATGATTTATTTTCTAAAACATTTAGGACAAGACACTTAGCAACTCTCGTGTCTTTTAACGGTGATAACTTCCATATTTCATGATACCTCGTGTATCTAGTTCAGCCTAACGTCTTCAACGTTTACCATGGAAAGAAACTGGATTTTTGAGAGCAGACTCGTAGAACAGGCGTCAAACACACTTGGACCAAACCTCCAGAATGGCACCTTTTCTTTTCCTCTGCTTGCACTGTCTACTGAGCACTTGATCATAAACGAGAGTATCTTATGTTACTGTGTTGGAAAATTTGAGACAAAATTCCTCTGTCCAGTTCTCTGAAGATTCCGCTAGGCGTCTGATCTCCTGAGCTGTGTCCCTGTGTGCATAGTCTACCAGTTGTTTTCTAGTACCACATGATCTTTGTTATTCTAATTGGCCTCAGTCTTAATCATGAATCATTAAGGATTCCTGAGCCCCTGTTCTGTTTGTCATTACCTTTTCGTACTCTATGGAAAAGAGAGTTTTACACTCGGTGGTGACCTCTTCTCGTGGACATTCTCTAAAGGAGACTTGGTTAAAGAAGACCTGTTCGTACGACAGGGCTTCAGCATGAACATTCTTTACTCGCTAGGTCTGTGGTATGTACAGAGAGATAAAGGAATAATTCCTCTTTCATCCAACATGCCCGTGATTACTTTCTTTTGTATGCAGAGAGAGAGAGAGAGAGAGAGGGGGGGGGGAGGATTTGTTAATCCTTCGTGTGTGCACGTACCGCAAATATCACGGAAAACACTTTTGACAATCTGGTCTAAAGTTTCACTTGGGAACTCTGTTTTTACCAGCGTGGGCTGATCCCTCTCCAGACCAGAGGTGTGGATTTAGGACAGAAGCTGGGAGCTCTATTTTTGTAGCGACGCGTGTCCTTGCTTTGCTTTGATAGTTTTCCAGCGTACCTCCAAACGCCTAGGGCTTGGAGACCGTCAGAAGATCTTGGCTGACGGAAATGATGTATTTGTTGCCTCAAGAACTCTATAGATATTCAGTACAAAGAATGCTGGTGGACTAACTGCGAGAATTACTATGTGATCGGTGGATAGATCAGCAGAAAGGCTATGTCAAAGATATAGATTGTGGGTCACCTTCAGCAAGCCATGCCGTACGGCTGTTAAGTGTGCACGGCAGCAACTGCAAGGAATGAGGACACCACTGCTAAAACTCCGTCCTCCACAGGAGGGAGCAATTGGCCATAGGTCTTTGTCGTTATCCTGACGAAGGGAATCCTTCGGTGAGGTTCTTTATTGTGTGGTAGCGTTGCTGAAACACCTGGACGACCCATTAGGCTTTTGTGTTAACCCCTTGAGCGTGACAACACAACTCATGGTTCTTTGACCTGACCCTCGAGGGTAAGATCAGGCCAGAGGTCAGGCCGTCATACCCAAGGGTCGTACCGTCCTACTCACAGGTTTACGGTAAATACGCAGAGGCATCCACAAGCGCTGTTGCCATCAAGTTCCGTTACAATGCGACAACTGAAGCAAGAGACTCTGCTAAATTGCATCAAAGTTAACCTATTAATTTGTTAGAAACTAGACATTTGCATACGTCCCCGGAAGTTTTAAGTAATATACAGTCTACGCCAGTAATGCTAATTGCTTATCAGGATCACTACAGCTTGATAAACTCTCAGAGTCTCATACAAGGACACTTCGGCAGCAATTTTGTTTAAGGCTTTAAAAGTCGGTTCGAACACCTCTGTGAACATCTTCCTTTGTCTTGCATTATATATTCTTAGACTTTTCTTTTTCTCAAGAGGGGCCTTTAAATCTTGTTTAAATTTGAAGTTATATGAATGGATTTGAAGACTTATAAATGGTCGTTGTTAATCTGATCAATTTATTAATGGCATGTTTTCGCCATACCTTATTTATACAAAGGTCAACACATACTCCTCTATTTCTATATTAGATTCCAAAGGATTTGATACACCTTATCAACAAGTAATGTAGCTCATTTTCCAATACGTCCATTATGGCATTAACTTCAACTACCAGAGATACTGGGCGTCCAGCTTAGGTTTGAATACTATGAGGATGTGAAACCTGTGCGTGTTGCAATGATTATTTAAAGGTGAAGCTCTTAGTTCCTGAGAATTACTCCCTTAATTTTTCATTTCTGTGATGAGCCCGTTAACTTGAATGCCTCTTACGATAATGTAGGTCTGTTTGTATCATTTTATGAGACCACCTAAAGTAGTAAGGTGGTTTTGAAGAATTTGCTTCCTTAGAACGTAATAATCAATTGCTAATATTGAGGAAAGCTATCATAGGAAGGTCTTTTGAGATTTTTGGATGTGAATCTAGCATATACTTTCCCGTCAACATGTCGTATTGAAGATAAAAGTGATTGGAATATATATTTAAGGGTCTAGTCTTCAACTGACAGGCGCTCTAGTGGGGATACCCACTTAGTCTATGCCAACTTCCTCAAACTGCCGGGGACATGGCTGAGTTACAAAACGCTTTTCCTTCACTTGCCTTGTGGCTTGCCATGCTAGTGGACCGAGTGCTTCTGCTTCCGTTCTCAGGAGTTGAAACGCATTCGCTCCCGCGCTATGAAATCCATAAATTAGCTCTTTCAAAGCCTCTGGTGCTCGGCAAGAGCCAGATATTATGGTATTGTTTCCACTCGTGCATTCAGTGTGAACCTGCGAAATGATATTATTAGCTAGACATTAAACAGCATGTTTAATTACTTCTGGGATTTACAGCGAAGTTCCATTTGACATTTAAGACGAGACACGATGGATATGACAGTATACGTAGTCGGGTTTAGTCTTTCCGAATGTATTCGTAATTCTTTAGTACAATATCGCCGTAACTTTCCTCACAACGAACGCCAAAATTGGATGGCAAATGCATATTTGACCGTATGGGAGATAAAAGCGAAGGGTTTAACGCCATTAACTTGATTCTACTCTTGTGTACGAATGCCCTCAGACAATCGGGGCGCTAATGTTGCTTTATTCCGTTCTGGGCTTTAGCCCAGATTTCAGACTTTTTTTTAAGTCCACGTCCGCACTATAACACAAACCGTCCTGATTATGTCGAAAATCCGATTATCGCTTTGGAGCAAAACATTTAGCGTTTAGCGGACGTGGAAAGAGCGATTTTAAAGGCTTATTGACACTGCTCTTCTAAAACCGATCCCCCCCCCCCCCTTTTTTTGGGGGGGGGGGGAGCGAGAATCGCACAGAGATGCACACGCTTTCTGCCCAGCAACAGCGAATACTTGCGCTTGTGTTGGTCGTAGTGACGTTTGGGGCCAAAGATTATGAAAATGAGAAGGAAAAAATGCAGTTGCCGTTGGCACTGGTGGTGGTTCAGTGACGGAGGCTACGTGTGAAGAATGATGGTCGGGTATGTGGATAATAATTGCAGTTGGGTAGCTCTTTGTGACAGGCGTCGCGTGCTGGTTGCGACTGTTCGTTGATGGCTGTGGTCGTTGGATGGTGGTTGATTGTTTTGGGTCGTGGTCGCTGGTAATATTTGGTGCGTCCTGCGTCTCGTTCCAATGCGCCTGGAGAGTCTTCTCCCAAAGAAGGAGACGTCCACCCACCCCACCCACCTTTGTCTTCGACTTGTACAAGCGAAATGCCATTTCTGTAATGCCAAAAGGATGTAGCAACGCGTTTGATGAGAAAGGTAAACCTGAATCATCAGGTTTCGTTAGGGTGAATAGACAAACAGACAGACATCTTGTGTGGAGAATGATTTACCCAACTGCTATGCAGCTGACACCAGTGACTTGATTACGTAGTGCTACATTGGCAAAAGATATGAAAATTGATAACAATAGACAGACAAAAGAAATATTAATAACAGACAGATTGTTCCTTTGGGTAAAAAAAGAAAAAAAGAGTCGGAAATGGAACTGTGTCCAGTTAAATTTATGAATGTTTTAACTGAAAATGACAACCCTTGTTGCAGTAACTGACCCTGTCGTAGAATCTGCGTCGTCTTTACATTAAACATGAGGTTATCTCGGAGAAAACGGGGGAACTCCACGGGCCTCGACAGGAACACGGATATCACGGTATCATTTCTTTTAAGTCTCCCATTCCACCTGATGTGCTACACCTGTCTTACCTCCCTGACATCCTCAGGCTGGGCTCTGGGCACCACGGAGCAGCAGGGAGAGAGGAGAGGAGGAGGAGGAGGAGCGTGCAATATCCTCGGTGTACAAAGCTCCCCGATGTAGTATATCTTTTCCAAGGATCATCTAAATCCCTGTAGCCATTTTTCTTCCTCTGGCGTTGTAAGAGCCAGGCTCTTACCAGGGATTTCCCCCGTGGCTTAGCATTCCTGTCATTAGAGTCCTCCCTCCACTTAAATCTCCCTCTCCACTTCCCACCCTCCACCCTCCCTCTCTCTTCTTCTTCTTCTTCTTAAGCTCCCTTCCCATTACTCATCCCTGCCGTGGATGCTGGCGCCCTCTTCCTCAATCCCCCTCTTAGTGGTACTCAAGTCATCCTTCACCACCGCCTTACATCACCCTCCCTTCAGAACCCACGTCAACGCTTTGAACACCTCTCTGTCATCCACTCCTCCAATCTCCCTTGACGCCGACCTTCCCTTCACTACTTAATTGCTCGGTCGCACTTGCCCTCCTCCTTTGCCCTCTTTCAGGGTCCTCCCTCCACTAGAAGAATTTCCCCTCCCCCCCCCTTTCCCCTCCTCCCTACATTTCCCCTCCTCATCCCTTACCCTCCAATACCCCCACCACCGCAGTGTAGGTAATATAAAGCCGAAGGTGTTATTAGCCTTGGAGGATTTGTCGCTTCCGTCACCTCCCACCTAGTTACACCGAGTCGTCACCGATTGACTCGTTAACTTAGTCTGTAGAATGCCAACTCGGGGCTCTGGACGATGGAGTGTAAACACGAACCCATCTTCCCTTTTCCTTCCCTTCCCTCCCCCCCCCCCTTCGTATATTCAGATTCGCTTTCCAGACAACTTAGACATGGGCCAACGGGTCCCTTGTGTTGTCTGTGTTTCCTGTTTGCTGTGTGGCTGTGGCGGCGGCTGTGATTTCAAGAGGCATGCATTATGATTGCAAGAATTACAAAGCACTGAAAAAAAAAAAAAAGAGATGATACCAGAGACCACTTGTGCTTGCCCTGAAGACTTGGGTAGAAAGATACTCCCCAGTTCACGTAGCGGAGGTGCTTCCCTCCCCATACCCTTCCTACTACAAGGCAAGTCTTCCCCACGCCCATAGAACTACCCTTGCATAGTACTGTCCTCCCTACCTAGCTTACCCAAGAACTAGCCTCCCTATCCTTCCCACCCTAGAGTTAGCCTACCATCCTTGCCTATCCCAGAGCTTTAAAACTTTCCCTCCCTGTCTGTACCCTCCCTCTCCTACCCAGGGATAACATTCTTCCCCTCCCTTACTCTTGAGATAGTCTCCCTTTCCCTACGTGCCCTTTGGCTATGCTGGCAGAAGATTGAGACGTTTACCAGAATAATGGAACGTTCAAGCTAATTAGTAGGGTCCAACAAAACTGTGTACAAAGATCCTTTTCATTTGCAGCGTAACATAAAAGTATTTTTTTAAACCAACACCAGAAGTGAAGACTTAAAGCTGAAAACCATAAGCTTTCGCACTGTCGGAAAAGCCGTATTACACAGTAGCCACCATGGCCTAGGCAGACACTTCAGATATTTATTTTGTAGCAGTATTGCTCACACCAGGATTCAAGGTTCTTTGTAGCAGTGTTGGTTGCACCAGGATACAAGGTTTTTTGATAACTGGTTACCAGGATACGAGGTTTTTAATACCAGTATTTGTCACACAGGGCAAGAGACGGAGGAGTTATGCTCCGTATCTTGTTTGTCTAATTTCAGCAAAGTTACGTCAAATTGTTGTTGATTATACAACTCCCTGTGTATCGAACTGATTGATAAGACGCCTCATATAATTGTTGGAGTAGTACGTAGACCTCCCTGAGGGTAATTATGTAAGATTACGGAGAGAGGGAGCGTAAAAAGAAAATGAGACAAAGATATTTTTATAAGACTTATATCAAAACGTGAGGACGAACCTCAAGGGGTTTTTGGAAATGCAGAAGGAATTAGAAAACTATTAAGGATGATAGTTAGTCGCTTCTTTAACGATAGAAAATATCAATATATCAATATATATATATACATATATATATATATATATCCTTAATGTTGATCTAAATGATTACATGTAACAAGACGACCTTTTATGGAACTCGTATCCTAAGAGACGCTGGAAAGATTCCGTAACTAATGGAAAACGATCACTTTGTCTTTTACTGGAAACAAGTCTGGAAAGAACATGGAATCTTAATGATCTTATCCCGACCCGATCCTCAAGGTGGAACACGCCCGCTGACTGAATACTTTAACGAGAACGATCGCATCCTATGTCTGGGAATAGATTCGAGGCTTTTTTGCTTCATTTTCTCTTTGTGATGCCTAGTGACTCGCTGATTTATTCCCGGTCGCATGTATAATGTGCCATAAAGGTTTGTAAGGCTTCATCCTGGTATCTACATTTTTCTTTTTAGATCTCTCGGTTTCAGTGTATGAGTGAGGAATCCTGGTTGACTACGAACCTCCTGGTCGTAGTACTATAGGGATAGTGGTTAGCTATTTTCCCTGTCACAGAGATGAATGTAGAAGCACATTTCACCCCTGTGTCTCACTGGTGTTGTTCCTTTCTGTGCTTCTCCGTCATAGGAACCCGTTGCATATTTCTTTTCTCTTGGAAGGAGTTAATCTTCTTATATTAATTAACTCTTTGAGCATGATGGCACGGACCCCTGAGCACGAGAGTTCGACCTTTTGGTCATGATGGAGTGGCCCTTAACATATGATCCCTAAGGAGAGGACGCGCCCTGATGTACCCGGGGTTCGTAGCGTCCTGTTACAGAGTTATGTCGTCGTTTTCAAAAGGTTAAAGAAGATGCTTCCTACTCTGGACCGAGCTTTATTGTTTGGATTCTCCGAAGCGTGATAAGTCGTGGGTGACACGAGTGTTGGAAATGGTAGATGCATGTTGTATGGATTTAGATGATTTCTTACAGCTAGAAGCAGTTATGTCTGTTGCAGTGGTCTTCGAGTATACCCGTAGCCTCTAATACTAAGGGAGTACACCCCGTGTGTGAATCGTGAGTTTATATAGGGTCTACCACGCCATTCCTTAGTGTAATTATTGTGGACTCGTAGATGCAAGGCCTCTCAACTGTCCTCCTAACTCAAGCCCCGCAGTGGAGACTGGAGGAGGAGGCGCGTGCTCCGACAGCCGCGTTGAGTGAAAAACCCTTAATAAATTTCCAGCTGGTTAGTGGCTGATGATATGGTTCTAAGGAGTAAAGATGGTATTAGACTAACTCTTTTCTCGCACTATCTTGTTAGCAACGACACAGCCATCTTGTGAATGTCCTTGATCATACCGTCATTAAAACTTTGGATGTGAGGCTCGTTCTGATCCAGAAAAGTAAGCCGTAAATAAGCATTACTGTCATAGAAAGATGGCTTTATGCAAAGTAACTTGAAGTTTCGTAGTGGGAGAATACTCTTAGCCAATCAACCCACGGCTTTTGTATGATTCATCAATCTTTTGTAAGATACAAGGCTTTTTGAGCTTTTTGAAAGCACTGGTATCAGCAATTCCTGTATTCGCTGATACTTATGGTATCCGCTTGGTTACGTGTAGTTCCCTTGCCCGTTTGTGCCATTCTGTAATTGTCCTAACGTGTTTGCATGGGAGCGGAGTTTTCTCTCTCTTTAATGTGACCTACGCTGTTATATGAGACGCAGAGATTTCTTTAGCATTTGCGACTATGTCTTTGATTCTGTGTCCTTCTTTCTCTTCTGTTTCTTTATCCCTAGTCCCGGAGGTGCTGCAATTGCCCTCTGGGTCCGATTTCATGTACCTTGCGTTATTCTGAATCTGAAAGAACATTCGGAACGTCTCTGGAGAGAGAAGAGAGAGGAGAGAGAGAAGGTTAGGTTCACGAGTTGAGTTATGAAGCTTCGAGATTTTCCTCGGCAGCGGTTCGTTTCCACATGCTAACACCCTCCCACCTCCACCACCACCTCCCTCCCTCGCCTAGTACCAGTGACCCATCCCAGAAGCATGGTAATGGAAGAAGTTCATTTCATGGGCGCGTTCCCGTAATGGTCTTGCTGCAATATTTCGAGCGGAATTAGGAGTTCGAGTTTGAAATTACCATTTTTATCTGAATTTCTGTAATTAGCGGAATGGAATAAATAACTCTCCACAGAGTTTTGCATGTAACGCTCCTGCAAGATTGCTGTTACTACTACTACTACTAATATTACCAACCCAACTCCTCCTTCGCCAACCACCCACCGACTTACAAACTCCACGCCCCTCTCATGCAGGTGCCAGTAGCACCGACGACAGGTTATACTGTAGATCTGGTGGTGACCATGGTGGGGTTGGAGGGAGCTAGAAGCAGCTGTGATGGTGTTAGTGTTGTTGGAGAGACTTGCTGCACAAATCTATGATGGAGGAATGGTGTTGGAGAGAATTACTCCAACGTCTGTGATGGTGGTGGTAACACTGCTTACTGTCATGTGCGTGATAGTGATTTGTCTGTGATGGTGACACTACTACACTACTGTTGTTGAAGATAGTTATGATAGCTATAGTTGTGGTAGTGGTGGACATTATGGTCGTCTCTGTATTGCCAACACTGCCCACAGGGGAGATGGGTTCTTTATGCAGTGTCTCTATAAAGATATACTGACATCAGTGTTTGTGGTCATAGAAATCACTGTAATGTCTGTCATGATGATGGTGGTAGTGGTGGTTATATTTGTGGTATTTTTCGTAATTGCTTAAAGGTTATGATGGTAGAGGTCTGGTGGTAGTTAAACACAGTGGTTCCAGTGGTGCTGGTCGGAGCGGCCTCACTACAGGCGTTTTGGGACGGGGTTCCTGGAGTTATTTCGCCAATATAATCTCCGCATGCGCCCGGCTGACCCAAAAGAGCTTTTTACGATAATGAGGCTGTTTAATTGCACTTTTAGGATGAAAAAGGAAGGAAGGAAGGCTGGCTGGCTGGTCCACCTCGCTGCCCATATTCATCCTCAAAATTCTGTCGAGACCAAGACAACTGTTAATATGTGGGAACTGGGGTCCAGCAAGGTGTTAATTTAGAAAAATTTTGAAATGAAATATACAGAAAAAGTCCGACTTTTTTTTTTAAGAACCAAAAAGGTTTTTGTATATGGTAGATACAGAAAGGCGAGATAAAGCTGAGTTGGCGAATGCTGACTCCTTTTCATTACGTGAGGTGAAGGCTTCAGATAATGGTAGATAACCAGACCTCGATTACCCTTATCAGCTGCTGGAGGAACGTGGTTATTAAGGCTCGAGCCGTCACTGATGAATATTACGTTACAGCTTCTGTAAATCATGTAGAAGGCCACCTGAACTGAGGACGGGCGAATAAGGGAACCATCACAGTTCGGACAGAGTATCGAACCCGTGACTCCTCTCTGTAAGGAACGAATGGGAGAGATAACGAAGAATTAAAGTCACTAATCGATGAAAGAAAATACATCGGGGTAGAGGGAATGAACACCCTCGGTGTCGACATAGCTGAAGTCTGACGAAAACGGAAGATGGGAAATAAAATCGAAACCATGGATTGGTAGACGAAGCAGGAGTTCGACCCCGTAATATGACAGAAGAAGCGGGAGTTCGACCCTGTAATATGGTAGAAGCAGCAGGAGTTCGACATCGTAATACTGTAGACGAAGCTGGAGTTCGAAGCTGGAGTTCGACACCGTGATACGGCAGAAGCAGCAAGGAGTCCCCGTGCTGAGCCAGGATTCACGAGCCCTCGTAAATCAGGCGACATCAAATCTAAAAACGCATTAGAGACATCAAAGTCCCATTATCGGAGGCTATTCCTTAGCGTCCTCCACAAAATATAATGACCCTCACAGCATCATTCACTCACGGGTCGCGAGTCACTCACGATATGAAAAGTAATTCGGGAAGACGGGTGCTCGCCTTCTGGCATTTGCGAACCCGTGGTGTCAAGTCGAGTCGGTTGTGCTGGGAGGACATGGGTGACTGGGGTATATACAGGGGAGGATGGTGGATGGATTTGCTCGAATATACAGGGCGGATTGATGCGGCTCGAGGTGTATTAGACTAAGGATGGATTCGGATTTACGTAAATAACAGGAAATGGGTTTCGAACACGGGTAGAATTTTGTCTATACAGATACGGTGGATATGGGTGAAAAGGGGATACTTTGTGTGGGTACAGCTGGAAGACGAACGTGAGTGTAAAGATAGGAAGAATGGGAGTGGGTGTAATGAGAGAACGAGTGTGGATATGGAGGATGGATGGCTTTGGTGTGGATACCGAGTCATGGTTGTTCAAGGTGTACATGAGCTCTGTGTATGTGTGTGTGTATCAACAGGAATTACATTTTTAAAAGTATCCGTACGGAGAAAAAGATGTGGATTTATCTCTGTTACACACACACAAGCACACACACACACACACACACACACACACATATAAAAAAGGAGCCAGGACAAAAGGAAGAGGAACAGAAGAAAAGGACAAAGCCAGTGAGATATACTGTGAACGAGCGTGTGTCAAGTATTAAGGGATTACAGCAGTACGAAAAGTTTACTGAGGTCCTCAACCATGAGCACCGCTGCAGTCGCGGGCGATGTGTTTATATATTGCTGCTGGAGGGAAAGAGAGAGAGAGAGAGAGAGAGAGAGAACACTGCTTACCCATGAGCACGTACGAGATATGGATAAAGGACAAGGACAACGCGTAGCGCTCACCGTACGTCTCCCGTGATGAATGATACCCTTAAAGTATCTGCCGCTACGCTCGCTACAGTTATCAACCCTGGGTTCATCTGGTCTTGACTTTAATCGTATGTCAAGTTTTCTTTTAAATGTTAAGTAGTTCTTCCATTCAGGTCTCGTGTTGAGACGCTCAACAGCCTATCTGTCTTGCAGGGATCACGTATATTTGTGCTTAGCATTTCTATTGTAATCCATAGTATTCTTGCAGACTTGGTATATCTATTTCCTCCATGTTGAGGACCTTTGAAGTTCATACTGTTGTTTCTTCCTTTTATGCCTACACTTCGTTGCCATGCGTCTATAGCATCTACCAACGAGTACTTGCCAACGAGATTTAGCCTGTTGGCGTAGCTAGCAAGTAGCGCACACCGCAAAAGATAAATATTGCCAAGGTAGGAATAAACGAGTCGGTGTGGGTTACGCATTGTCAAACGTTATGCGTGAGAAGTGAGAATCTGTGTATTTGTAAACTGTGCACCAGCTGCCAAAAGCGTAGATGAAAGCAGATGGAAAAGACAATGACGTCTTCCACTGATGGCTCGTTTGTTCTTTGGCCAGAAGTGTCCCTTCACAGCCTTCCGTTTTTACCCGGTTCGACGATACAATAACACTCTCCTTTACTGGCACTGCAAATCTTATCTGATTTTCTCCAGAGACTACCACACCCTTGAGTGGCTTTAAGCATTCCCTCACCACCAACACCGCCTCACTTCTTAACGTTAAAAGACCCCGTGGTGTAGCGGTTAGCGTTCCTGACCGTGACGCATTCACGGGCCGCCCAGGGTCGAGCGCATAGGTTCGACTCCTGGTTGCGGCAGTCGGTCCACAGTTAACCCAGCTGTTCATCCACCCCTAGGGGTTGGTCGATAAAATGGGTACC
>JAYMFT010174055.1:0-12171 GCA_038088735.1 Panulirus argus
CTGCAAGTTGGTGCAATCCTCCATGATTTTCACTTAACTCATGACCTTTGCATCATCTGGCAATCATTCACCTCAGTGCTCTGTTTTGGAACTATTATTCTTCTTGATCTATGTAAATGACTTGTCTGAAGGTATAGACTCCAACCTGAATACCTTTGCATATGATACAAATATCATGAGAGACATGAAAAGGGAGAAGGATCACATCAGATACCAAAGTTGGTCTGATATACGGTTCATGAAATTCAACCCAGGCAAATGTAAAGTACTGAGGATGGGACACAATGAAAGAAGGCTTCAATATCATTATTACATTGCAGGAAATAAGGATTCTGTGTATGAAAAGGACTTGGGAGTCAAAATCATCCCTCACCTGTCACTGGAGTCCCACATAAGGAGAACAATAAAGGAGACAAATTGTTTTCTGGCAAATATTAGAACAGTTTTCAAGTATATGGACATGGAAATAATCATATTTAGCAAGATGTTCATATCCTACATAAAGTCTAAACAAAGACATGCTTCTCAAGTTTGGTCACCGCACCTAAAGAAGTATACAAACTAAGAAAGAAGGTCCAGGCAAAGGCAACAAAGATGGTACCAAAATTAAGAAAGCTAAGTTACATGGAAAAGCTAAAGGCTTTAACTTTGCTCATCTCAGAAGAGAGAAGAGTCAGGGGTGACCTGATTACAACCTTTAATGTTAAAACAGACTGAAGACATGGACAATGAACAGTTCTTTTAGAGAGGTAGGGATGGAGCAACCAGAGGATATAACATGAAATTAAGCAACAAACTTGTTGGAAAAATGTAAGCAAGTACATTTGTAGCATAAGAGTGGTGAATGAATGCAACACTCCTCTGAGAATGTTCTTAATCAGCCTTCCATGCATCATAGTATCAATACTTTTTGGCATTCCAGACTCAAACAATCCACCAAAAACTTTTGTCCAATAGTGAGCTCATTCTCTTGTAGGAATTTAAGAGGTTTCTTATGCATATCCTTCTTTCCCTACAACAATTTGTCTCTCACTTAGATAATTTCTTATCGGCAGTAAATTTCCAGTATCTTACAGACCAAACTTGATAATGATATCAATCTACAGTGCAACGCCTCTGTCTGGTCCCCTTTTCTTTTAGACAGCCAAGACATTTGCCCTTTTCCACTCCCTTGGGACTTTAACTCTCTCCAGTGCCATCTTGAACATTATTTTAAAAAGTCAGTCAAGTGTATCTGTACACATCTTCAGCACATATGGTGAGATTTCATCATATCTATAAGCATTGTATGGGTCAAGACCCTTAGTATTTTGTTTATATCTCTCCTGTAAATATCATTGCTTTCTATGAAATGTCCATTCCATCTCATTAGTGTTGGTGACTATAGCATCTTCCAGTGTGAAAACACTTTTGACCTCTTAAATATGTTCTTTACATATCCTTACATTATCCTCTACAACTCTTCCCTCTGAATTCCTAAGCCTGACTGGCAGGTCTTTAACTGAAAATTTACTACTGACGAATTTATGGAAAAGTTTTGCATTTTCTGACTTGTCCATAATATTCTTTTCCAAGTTTATCTGTTTTCCTTTCTAATCCTGCTATACTTTTTCTTCGCTCTCTTATACCTTACAAATACTGGTTGACTAGCATGCCCCCTCCATCTTTGCTGCATCACATCTCAGAGCTCCTTTTGATTTTTAACAATTTTAATAGAATAATTTCTTCCTCTTCCTTAATCTTCCCTGTATATTTAAAGCTAAAGATGCCTATATTCCTACTCCTACACTGTATATTTCAGAAAACCTTTCACCACAATAGCTCTAGGTTCCTGGCAATTGAACTTCAATTCCAAATTTAAGTTACCAGAGAAATTGCTAAGTTCTCTGTTGTTTCTACAATTCTATCTCCTCTTTTAAGTCTTCCCTCATATCTGCTCTCTTAAATTCTTCATTATCACATAATAATGAATATTTCTCCAACTGGAGTATCGTATATTATATACTTAATATCCATGCTAGCATGTGTGATGATAAAACCTAGTAATGATGTCCAGGAACATAACTCCATCGCAAGTCGAACCATGGGCGTAGTAGAGTTCTGGTATCCTCATTATACAGAAAGGTAGTTTTACATACTACCTATGTGAAGGCCTTGAAGAGGATGAGCCTGGCATCAACTGTATCAGTGTACCAAATTAAATAAAATGTATTTTCTTTAACCATACAGTACATGCAAGGTAGTAGCTGGTAGGCAGCCAACGACCAGGGAGGTATAACCAGTACTATCCGCCTGGGTATCAGGAGGGTTAGTGACATCTGCTCAGTCAGCCAGCACTTTAGTGGTGTCAAGTTGTACTCATCTGACCCAGGTAGCTGTCTTTTCTTTCTGCCTTACTAACATGTGGACTATTGGCATTCTGTCCTTGTCAAATGTAACACTTAACAACACTTAACCCGCACAGCTCATTCTTTGTAACTCTAGATTTTCCTGCAGTGAGCACTATGTGCTAGCACTGTCTTTTGTAAAATGGTAGGAGCAGTCGATAAAAGCAGTAGGTAGGAACACTGAGGCAGGATCATTAGGTAGAAACATTAGGTAGTAGTAGTAGGTAGGAGCATTAGTTAGAAGTAGTCATTAGGAACATTAGGCTCCTACCCAGTGTTTCTACTGACTACTTCTACCTAATGTTCCAACCAACTACTTCTACCTAATACTCTTGCCTTATGTTCCATAACAATAAGCTTGCCCACTATAAAATCTGTGTTCTACACTCACAAATTTTTTGCTGAATCTAGATTATTATAGAAAAAAGAAAAATAGACACAGAAATTACAGCAGTTTTTAGGCAATTTAATATTCCATCTTGGTTTCTTCACCAGCATCACAGTTTGAATGGCATAGAAATCATAGCAGTAACTGTCTAATTACATACAACACACCATTTCTTATATCTGGAGCAAGATGGTTGATGAAAATATAATCACAAACCAGTTTCAAATATCTGTAGGTAAGCCAACCTGAAGGCTGGAAAGAAATACAATATAACTCTATTACTTTACTGTATAAAAGTCAATACCAAAGCAATTTAGACTAGACAGTTTTGTCTTTTGAACAAAGGAAGAATGAATATGCTTACAATATAAAACTACGCCCTCTACAAGTTTTACAGCCATGAGAATTTTCACACCATTTGTGTCATTACCTGAATGAGTATTAAGATCATTTGGTAAATGATCATTACATCTGCATCTCACACATATTTTCAGTATCAACTAAGCATCCTACAAAAATAAATAGCAAAATATACATCTCATGTTACAAATGTCAAAAATATCTTCACTATGTAGACTTAAACCTAATTACCTACCACACAATTATCTTTTTACATATAATTTTCAAAACATTTTCCTCGAGAACAAAAATTTACACAAACTGGGTGCTATTACCTTGACTAGTCTGTAATCTTTACTGATAAGAAATACTGCTCATACTAAAATAAAATTTTAAAATAATCTGAAAGGATTATAAAAAAAAATGTACAAACAGAATTCCTTGTCTTCACCAAAACAGTGGGAAAATAAATAGCCATTACACCTTAAAAACTATTCCTGGGCCATTGTTAGGTGATTACAATAAGGATGAGCACATCAATGAATCTGCAAATGTAAACAAACAAGAGTTGCAGCACTCAGCAAACCAGATAAACTAACAATACATAGTAAATCTTCTGGTTGTTTGGTGTACAATCAATATACCTGGTCTACTTTTGACAGGTTTTTGATACTGACTAACATGGTCACCTCATAAAGCATTTTTGTACACTTGTTTGCCATTTCCTGAGTTAGTGAGGTAGTGCCAGGACCAGTTGAAGAAAAGGCCTCATTAGCTTACACCCATTCTCTAAATGTCATGTGTAATGCATCAAAACCACAGCCCCTTACTCACGACCAGGCACCATAAACTTTACTGTGGTTTTCCCAGGCCACTTCATATGCCCTGGTTCAGTCCATTCACAGCATTTCACCCTACATATCCACACTGCTCCAGTTCAATCTATCCTATGAATGCCTTAAACCCTAAGCATCTTCAGGCCCCAAGTGCTCAAAACCTTTTTCACTTCAATTTCGTCTACCCATTCTTCCCCCTCCACTTCTGACATATATATCATCTTTGTCAATTTCTCCATATGTCTAAACCACTTCATCACGGCCTCTTCAGCTCTCTCAAACATAAGTATTCTTATTGCAACACTTCTCTCTTATCCTGTCATCTTTTGATCAATCAGCCCTCCTAAACCTACACATTGTCCTCAAATATTTAATTTTCAGCACATTCACCTATTCCATACATTCTCATCTATAGCCTAAGCCTTGCACCCATACAACACTGTCAGGAATACTACAGTATACCTTCAAATGGTCATATCTTCCTCCTCCCAAATAGTGACCTCTCTTTTTACACATTGCTCAATGCTGCCAGTACCTTCACCCCTTCACCCACCCTATGATTCACCTCCCATGCTTCTATCTGCTGTGATTTCCACCCCCATGCATTTAAAACACTTCACTTTCTACGATTTTTATCATCAAACTCACTCCCTAACTACAGTGCCTCTTTCTGGTGCTAAACCTAATAACCTTTCTTTTATCTACAATTTAACTCATCCTTCTCCTTTTACATACTCTCCCATGCCCAGAAACCAATTTCTGCAGTTTCTCACTCAAATCTGCCTAGTAGCAAACAATATCTGACACCTCCCAAGCATTCCCACCCTTGCCAGACTGCGAACCTACCCCTCTCCCCAAAAACCCTCGCATTCACTTCCCACACCAACCCATCCATAAACAGACTGAACAGCTATGGTGACATCATACATACCTGCTGCAGACCCACAATCACCTGGAACTATCTACTTGCATATATGCCTTACAGTCTTGATAAAAACTCCTCACTGCTTCTAATAGCTATCCTCCCACACCATATAAAACCCTCCACAAGGGATCTCCATCAATCTTACCTTATGCTTTCTCTAGATTTATAAATGCCATTGAAAATCCTCCCATTTCTCTTAAATATTGCTCACAAGCATTTTCAGAGCAAACACCTATCGACACATCCTCTACCTCCTGAAACCATACTGCTCTTCCCCAGTCTCATGATTTGTGCATACCACCACACCATTAAATCACCAGTGTCCCATACAACTTACCAGGTACACTAGACAAACTTATACCTATGTAATTTGAACATTCACCTTTATTCCCCATACCTTTATAAAATGGTGCTTTCAGGCGTTCTGCTAATCCTAAGGCGTTCCATCATGATCCATAAATAATCAACAACACAGTCATCCCTTTTCTGAATAATAAAAGTAATCAATAAATCTATCTTTTCCTGGAGATGAGGAAGAAGGCTACCTACAAATCTCCTGCCTATTGTAGAGGGCAACAAAGAGGAATGAGAGCAAGGGTCCTCGAAATCCTCTTGTAGTGAGGATATTATCCTTTAAGGTTGTCATCTATTTTAGATGCTACCTCACCAAAGTGGGAAAAGGTGAACAAGTGTGAAAACAAAGTATCTATCATCATTATTCCTGTTATCAGTGAAGGTGAACCATGTATCTTTCATGGAAAGCAATTTTACAGAACTGAGGCTCCAACCCCATAAGCTGGCAAAAGGGAAGGGATGCCCAAATTTTCTGAAGCAAACTTGCTATTTCAGTAATAATCCAAATAATGTCATGAAACAAAGATAAAAAATCAAGTAATAACAACATATCTATTTCCAGGGTATGAACTCCTTGCTCTCTCCTAGCCATCATAACCGGAGCAAGGGATCCTATTTCTGCTACAATGATTCCCACTAAAGGTTCCTATAAACACTTATTCCATCCACATATATATGGGAATGGAGTTATTAACAATTATAAAATTCAAAACTCCACTACAGACTGACTGTTCAACATTTTCATATGATAAGGGCAGGTTTGCACTTGCGTTCAGCCAGATTATTTTTTACTACATCTGTATAAGCTATATCAGAAGTTAAATAAATGCACAATAAACAGGTGATTACCAACTTCAAAACTACTCTTACTAATTCAACAATATGAGTGTGGGCTTCTGAATTTTGGCTTGAGGATTTAACATCTTACCAAGGGCAACAAAATACATTAGAGACATGACCTTTTCACATGCATCCACAATTAATAAGAACAACTACAAGTACCATATAAACATAGGACTGTGCAGCAAACTGATTGCATATACACTAGAAACATGTATGACCATATTTCTGTCCTTTCTAATGCCGTGAGCTCAGCACAAAATGTAGATATCACTTTTACCAACAAAATCTTTGAGCACTTTCCTAATACATATGAAGTGTTCTCTATCATAAGTTCAGAATACAGATATTGATAATAAAGTTCATGTCATTAATGGAAAATGTGTATCTTAAAAAAAAGAGAGAGAGAGAGAGAGAGAGAAGCCAACATTAGAACATCTACTCAAAGCTATAACACAAGAAGTAAAACTATTAAACCACAAGTCTAAGAGGTACCTCAGCAATGAACTGTCTTTACTACACTCAATGTGAGTAAGTGGAAAAATTTTTGCCAGATACTTGTTCATGTCTCTGGTACCATAATACTATTGGCTGAGACTGAATATAAAGTGCTCTAAGGAAGTGCTACTTTGTCCAACTCTTCTTTAAATGCCCTAGTCTGCAATTCAGATGCTGAATTCTGGCAATTCAAAAAATCATGCAGTTGTTATTACCAACAAGGAACAAAACCTAGCCATAAACTAAATGAGGTCCATAATAAAGTAAGTAGCACATTCATGAAAAAATATGAATTCTAGATTAACAAATATCCCCTATCCCTTACCATCTCCCTTAGAAATTCAAGCAACATCTTATCTGTTCCATCTACAAAATTCTTATTTGTACCTATCATTCATTATTCCTTACTATAAAGCCAGATCACCTGTGCAGTACAACATCCATTTCAGTTTTCTCACCAAAACATGATGGCATCACAAACAAAAATACAGTCCCTTACTCTTTACATCCACACACACCTAGATGGATATACAGCCTTAACTATATCTACACGAATGTCTACAAAAGCAAAGTTTCAAAATTTGAGCTATCTAATAATGCAGAGAAACTATGAATATAGGAGTTTTTCATGCATTAATAAAATTCTTAGAGTCTTATACTGAAAATATTTAAGAGGCCACACTGTAGGACACAGTGCAACATAGTGAACATGATAAAAGGATAACAGCTCTGTAAGTGAATAATCACATGTCACCAACTTTTTTTTACATACCTGACTGCCATTTCCCATGTTAGCAAGGTAGCCTCAAGAAAATCAGAAGAAAAGCCGAATTTACTCACGTCCATTTTCTAGCTGTCATGTGCATTGCAACAAAAGCACAGCCCCCTATCCACAACCAAGCCCCATAGAACTTTCTATGGTTTCCTTTGGCTGCTTCACATCCCCTATTTCATCCACTGACAGCACAATGACCCCTGTATACCACATCATTCTAATTTACTCTATCCTGTGCATGCATGTTCAGGCCCTGATCACTCAAAATCTTTTTCACTCCATCCTTCCATCTCCAGTCTCCAACCTAAGCGAAATAATACATTGGATATACCTTAAGTGATTGAAAAGCTTACAAATAAACCTTAGAGAATGTACTATCATCTTTTTAAACAACAGCTTCTTCTGCCTTAGTGAGGTAACATCAGGAGAAGAACATATGGCTCCATTTGAACACATCCATTCTTTAGATGTCATGCATAATGAAACAAAAACAGAGCGTACCATCCACAGCAACATCCTAAAGACTATTCTACAGCTTCCCATGACTGTTTCACAGGTCCCGCTTCAGCCCACTGACAGCATATCACCACCCATGAACCATACCATTCTTATTCATTCTATCCCATGCATGATTCTCATCCTCCTGAATATTCAAGCCCCAACACCAATACTCTTTCACTCAATTTCTTCTTGGTATTCTGCTCTCTACTTCTGACAATTCTTTTTAATCATTCTTTATTCACTCCTTTTAATCAGTCTTTCTTCACTCATCTCCCTATGTCTGAAACAATTCACCACAACCTGGTAAGCTCTCTACCACACCTCTTACAGTGTCATTTCTCACACAATCAACTTGTTTCACACCATATATTGTCTGCAGACACTTTATTTCCAACATATCCATCTGCATTTGTTCTTTTGCAACTATGGCCAAAGATTCACATCCATACAACACTGTTGGGACTACTTAATTTTCAAACACACCTATCTTAACCCTAACAGGACCATAGCCCCTTCTCCCACCCTATGACTTACTTCAGCCACCACACTTCCATCCACTGTCAAGTCCACTCACAAGTATCAACAGCATTCCACTTCCTCCTGGTCCTTTCTGTTCAGATTTATTCTCAAACCATCTCGTCTCCTATCCTTTCTGCACTTCATTACCTCATTCTGTTCACCTTCACTCTCTAAATTCACTTTCCAAACACTTTCCAAAAGTATATTACCAGCTTTTGGAGGCAAAGATTTGAAAGATATGGAGCAAATTTTTTGAAAGACTAGTGAATGTGTTGTATGAAATGGAGATACATATGGTGTGTTTGGGAAGGTATCTTGTGAAGTGAGGAAGCCATGGTGAATGTTAGTTATAAAAAAAGATAGGTATGAAAGAATTGTGCAAGATAAAGTGTGGCAATGTAGCAGGAATGGATTTAACTACAAATAAATTTCTTGAGAAAGAGGGTTACAATGCTGTTGATTAGTTAGTCAGGCTGTTTTGCATTTGTATGGCCTAAGGTAAGGCCAGAGGACACAAAAAATGAATGTTTGAGCTACAGAGGTGTAAGTCTGCTGAGTATACCTGGTAAGGTATAGGGGAGGCATGTAAAGAGCATTTGATTGAACAGAAACAATGTGAGTTTAGGAGAGGTAAAGGATGAGTGGACCAAGTGTTTGCTTTGAAACATTTGTATGGGAAATACCTGAAGAAAGAGGTGGATTTGTATGTGGCACGTAAGGATCTGGAAAAATTATATCATAGGACTGACAGTGAAGCACTGTGGAAGGTAGTTATGAATACATGGTATGGGAGGAAAGGTACGGAATGGAATGAGGGGTTTCTACCAACACAGTAAGGCATATGTGCAAGTAGTAAGGCTAGAGGGTGGGTGGCTCCTGGTTAAACTAACTGGGTCTGCATTATGGATGCATGATGTCGCCATGGCTGTTTAATCTGTCTGTGAAGTGTTGTGAAGTAAATTTGAGGGATTTGGAGCATGGGGTGGGTCTATAGTATGCTGTTCCTGGGAAAAGTTAAAAGGGTGAAGCAATTACTGTTTATAAATGATAATGGCTGTAATGGCAGAAACTAAAAAGACTCCAGAAGCTGGTGACAGAGTTTCATTGAGTGTGAATGAGAAGAAAGTTGAGAGTTAATGTGAACAAAAAGAAAGTAATGAAGGTGTAGCAGAGTATGAGACAGGATGGTTTGATTGTAAGTTTACTGGGGGAAAACTTCAAAGGAGTGGAATGTTTTAGATAACTCAGTGCATATGGCATTGGTTGGAACTACAAATGATGCAAAGAGTCAAAGGATAGAAAACAAGTCAAGGTCCTGGGCACATTTAAGTAAGATGTAAAAGGATAGGTTTGTATATGTGTCATGGCATATGTGGATATGTCTGAAAGTATGCAAGTCCCAGCAATATTGTATGGATGTGTCATGTGTCTAGAATGCAAAGATATGAAAGAGGGTGGATACACTGGTGAGGAACTGCCTGAGGACAATATGTGAGGAATGACATTATAAGAGGGAAGTATGAAAGTAAGCAGTCCAAAAATCAGCCACACAAGAGGTGGGTGCTGAGTCAAAAGCCCTTTGCAGAGAATGAGTTAATACTTTAATCTCTGAACACCTTTCCAACATGCAAAAAGGTATAAAAGAAAGATTTATAAAAGCCTATGACCCAGCATCCACCTTCTTTTCTGAGATTTCTAGACTGCACCTACTTCTATACTCTCCTGTTGTACAGTAATTCCTTGCATGAACAACCTGCCTCATACCGCACAATGTCCTCAGACATTTCATTTTCAAATGCATCCATCATCTTTCCTTCCCTTGCATTCAAAGGAAAGATAACTAATTGACTTATTGAATCTACATGCTGCCAAAAATCTTTTGAACCATTCTGATTGTTGATAAGTTTAAAGCAAGAGAAAGGGCAGAAATGCAAAAAACACAAGAATGTACCACAATCACAGAACCTAGTAAATATCCATGATGTACCAAGAAGGGTTACATACAGCATAAATCTTAAGACTGATATGAATGCACAATTCTCTATCACTAATAATTAAGTATACAACTCACTGATAAATATGAGAAATACAATTATGCTCCAAAATATATATATTCTTCTATCAAGAATCAGTAACCTAATATATAGAAATTAAATCTGATTAATTACACAACCACAACTAACAGAACATGCTTGAGAAAAAAAAATTTTTGTACTCTGAATTCAAGGATTAAAAAACAAAAGTGATGAAGATCTGTGTACTTGAGTAAGACAAATGAGGTTCTTACACAACTTTTAAAATCTAATATAAGAAGTTATAATACAGCTTTCAAGTTCTCTTTATATGTAAAAATCTGAATAAAATACAAAAATTCCATCATTTATGTTATGATATTTTCATTCAGTGCTTCTCAAAATCCTACGGAATTCTCTAAGAGAAAGCAAATCACTGGAGGTGTTTTGCAATACATCTCTAGCAGTTGAGTGATCAAGGATTGAATGCAATAGACATCATCTGTGTAGAGAATTGGTGTGAATGGAAACACTGGTCTCACTTTATGATACAGTGTGTGAAGTGAAAAAGTAAGAAACACTTGTTTAATCATGGAAGTTTATGTTTTCCTTTAACACACTGGGCATGGGTTGAGGATGTTTATGAGTGATTTGAGAGACCATATGTACCTGATCCACTCTTAAGAAACTGGGAATAGATATAGTTTTGATACACACATACATACTTATCCATAAATGTCTGACTAAATGTAAAAAATAAGTAACTCAGAGTTTGCAGGTGAAGGGTGAGCAAGCCAAGGTTGGATAGCAATATACATTGCAAAACAATGAAGTTTATGTGCATGTTCATTTGAACTGCTATACTATATATATATGGATAAGATTTTTATCCCTGGGGATAGGGGAGAAAGAATACTTTCCATGTATTCCCTGCATGTCGCAAAAGGCGATTAAAAAGGGGAGGGAGTGAGGGGCTGGAAATCCTCCCCTCCAGTTTCTGCTTTTCCCTCCAAGGCTCAGTCCTCTGTTCTTAACACTACCTCACTAACATGGGATTTTTTTTTTTTTTTTTTTTTTTTTTTTTTTTTTTGAGAGAGAGAGAGAGAGAGAGAGAGAGAGAGAGAGAGAGAGAGAGAGATTTGGAAATCCACCAAGTCTATGCAATACAAGACAAAAGGAACCAGGCAAACACAAATGTGAATTCATTAAAAAAAAGAACCTGACTTATGGAATGATGAATAGTACAACCTTAAGTACATGCCTTTTAATACACAGACAAATTATTGTATACGATGAAATGTTGGACTGTTGAAAGAGGAAAAGCAGCACTGCAACCTCTTGGTCATTTCATTCACATCTGATACCAAAACCAGCAAAACCAGAAAAAAAAATTTGGAAATCCACCAAGTCTATGCAATACAAGACAAGAGGAACCTGGCAAACACGAATGTGAATTCATTAAAAAAAGAACCTGACTTATGGAATGATGAATAGTACAACTTTAAGTACATGCCTTTTAATACACAGACAAATTATTCTATAAGATGAAATGTTGGGCTGTTGAAAGAGGAATAGCAGCACTGCAATCTCTTGGTCAATTCATTTACATCTGACACTAAAACCAGCAAAACCAGTCAACTAAACATACTGAATCAGGAAAAATCCACTAGTGCCACAAAAACAAGAGTACACAATTTATCTATTCATTGCTTTAGCACAGCTGCTTCTTTCCCTGCACGTCGAAGCTCTGGAACTCTCTACCTTCTCATGTCTTTCCCAATAACTATGACCTGGCTC
>JAYMFT010174066.1:0-12171 GCA_038088735.1 Panulirus argus
TATATATATATATGTGTGTGTGTGTGTGTGTGTGTGTGTGTGTGGTGTGGTGTGGTGTGGTGTGGTGTGGTGTGGTGTGCGTGTGTGTGGTGTGGTGTACGAATATAGTGCGATGATCGCGCACTTTCATAAAACACAATGCCCTCCAGCAGCAAGGATTGGAACCGCTACCATTTGTCTGGGAGCTGGGTACGCTAACTACTAAGCTATGGGCTATTTTGCCTAGTTGTTAGCGTACTCAGTGCCCACACAAATGGTAGCGGTTCGAATCCTTGCTGTAGGAGGGCTTTACGTTAAGTGTACGAGTATGTAGTGTATGTGTGTTCATTCTGTGTCACAAGATAACCATAAAAAAAAGGTCATAATCTCAAAAATAGAGAGATGCTCCCAGAGCAATTGCTTTTCAGTGCTTGGGAGAGCATGATTTGACATATCTTTGGCTGTATATTTCGACTTTAACAAGAGATTCTACTTATGCGTCTTCTTCTAATATTACGTTTTTTTAAGAAACTGCTCATTCGTAGTTATCACAGTACAGTATTGGAACACAATACAGTTACTGGCACTCAACCAGCGATCGAAATTACTGGAGTTCACCGACATACGGTCTATCGACTGTGGTTCGAAGTCATCAGCGTTTCTTGTGACGTCGGTCCGTCTCTCCGGTGAAGAACCCGCCCCTGACCCAAGTCATGCCGTGTCTCTCGTCCTCCGTGTGTGTCCTGTCACCAGCCACCGGTCACGCTCCGACCAGCAGCCTTGTCGCCCGATACACCAACATTTTTTTATATCGTATGACATCCATTACCATGGCCGACAGCCTTCGTGCCTGAATGCACTGTCATTAATGCATGGAAATCCACGAAATCCTTTACGGGTGATGAATATATAAAAATGAGCAACTCAAACATCAAGTGAGGCTTGAAGGAAGACCAAGCGGCGAAGCCGGAGTTAGCAGGAACATAAAAGAAAATACGTGATTTTGCTTATCTGGTTTATGGCAACCGCTGGTGGCGACTCCCCGAGTCTCGTCCTCCACTCCTCCTGGATCGGTTCCAGGTGCTGGTGGAAACTCCTCAAAGGCCCACTCCAGGAGTTAATGGTGACTCATCTAGTCTCGTCCGCCAGTTCTCCTGGATCTGTTCCAGGTGCTGGTGAAGACTTCTCAAGGGACCCACTCCAAGTGCTGATTAGTGCCTCTATGAGGAACCATTCCAGGTTCGAGTGGCGACTCCTCGAGGGCCCACTCCTGGTGTTGGTGGAGACTCCTCGAGGGCTCACTCCATGTGCGAGTGATGACTCCTCGAGGGCCCACTCCAGATGTTGGTAGAGACTCCTCGAGTGTCCACTCCAGGTTCGAGTAGCAACTCCTCGAGGGCCCATACCGTGTGCGAGTGGCGACTCCTGGAATTACCGCCCTAGGTACTGATGGAAACTCCTGAAATTCACCTTTCCAGGCGCTGAAGGCTACTTCTCGAAGGCCCACTCCAGGTACTGGTGGCGACACCCTAGGAACCATTTCAGGTGCTGATGTTCAACACCAAGCAGCCACATAAATTAAAGATGGAGTTTGAACATGTACAGCGTCCGATTACACTACACTTTCATACGTCGGAGGAAATGCAACGCTAACCTCTCCCCCTCCACACGTGGGTCGAGGTGCACACCGCAACCCTCTTAAAACTCCACCACGTCAAGAACAATGACTGCCTCTCGGCATCGACACTGTGGACGAAGTACATCACAAACCTTTCCGTGTCGAGGCGTCATGGAAAGTACAACGCCGGCCTCTTCACCTCCACCAATCGGAAGAAAACTAAACATACTTCCTTCACAAACACAGCGAAGGACGACTCCTCATTTGCGAGACTCTTGGATATTCCTGGAATCATCTACTACTCGTTAAGAACTAACAACTTCCCCTGGGATGATCCACAACAATTTAGACACTAATTTACCCCAAGGGGTGCACTCTAAATATGTAAACCACTAACAAGTATTTTTCACAAGTGGTATGGTACTTAGGTACCCCTGGGGTTACCCTACTGGTGAATCTGAAACAATTACCTGAGGTCTGACCCTACCTTGGGAGGATTCCCCCGTAGCCTAACACTGCTCATCATCCACAGATGACTCCCCACGTTTAATGATAGTTACCTTGTTCCCGAAATCAACGTTAAGTTACATTTACCATTCTATATACAGTAAGACGTGATTAATCTATGGGTAGGTCCTTCGAAACAACCTTGAGGCAGGATGACATAATACCATAGCTCAGCAACCCAACTGAGGCACGAGGACGCTCCGCGGAACAGGGCACCCTCCTGTACAACAGGTGGTGATGCTGTGCACCTCAAGAGGTCATCTGCTCCTACTTAATGCGAGATGAAGTTCAGGGTCAACAGGCGACAAGAGCCATGGTCACTGCTTGGAACTCGTCTGTTCCTTACGACTGTCTGACAGCAACATAACGTCTGATGAGGTCCTCTCGTTAAAAATGCCCTGCTTAAAAGGTCGAAGTCCCGAAGTCAGCAGGTCATGTAATTTAGCCGCAAGTGCGGTGTGGTTACGTTAAGTTACTAGTTACAGTACCACACGCTGGTGGTGCACACCCCACGTTACTTTCGCTACCATGCAATGGTAACACTCCATGTTACTTACACCAACACACACACAATGATGCTAGCCACCACATGTTACTTACACCACCACACACTGACCGCTACCCACCACATGTTACTTACACTACCACACACTGGCGGTACCCACCAAAAGTTGCCTATACCACCACACACTGGCGCTACCCACCACATGTTACTTACACCACCACACGCTGGCGCTACCCACCCCATGAGGACCCAAAAGGAAAAAAAAGAAAAACCATAAATCATGATCCTGTATAGCTCTTGCTAATGCGATTAATACCAATCTAGCTATCAACCTATCTATCATTAATTAACTCCATCCCTTTTTTATCGTGGGGCGCATCGGGCGCACACACAGGCTTCATACAAAGTTTGTAGGCATTAATTTTACAGCACTGGTAGGGAGGAGGTCCCCCAGCACCTAACCGATAACATCTGGGCATTCACTTTACGGCACTGGGGTCACCCACCCTGCACTTAACCGATTACATTTGGGCATTAAATCCAAATGGCATTTTTCTTCCTAAATCTACAATTATTTTAAGAGTTACGTTCACTTTATGCCACGCCAGCATACCAGCCCTGGTGACATCATGTTGGTGAATTAAATGACATCTAAGTGCTGGTACAGTAGTAAAGTGACATCAGTAAATCGACCCAAAAACCTGTGCAAGTAATTAATGATGTCATTACCTTCGCACAATATCCTGGCAAAACGTCAGACAAAATATCATATAACCTAATCTTAAGAAAAAAAGGTGACATCATCTTTATCCCAAGACAATACATGTGACGTCAGTAGGTTACTGACTTCAATGTCTTGGCCAAATATCCTAATACGAGAACAATGGCCACCATTATGGACGTAACACACAGGCTGGTTATCATGATCCACTCCCCTCTGACCAACCAGGAAAAACGTGTTGACGACGTACAACTCTCGAGGGTGTGTTGACGACGTACAACTCACAGGGACGTGTTGACGACGTACGACTCACGGGGGCGTGTAGACGACGTATTCTTCACGGGGACGTGCTGACATGTACCGTTCCAGGGTGATGCGTTGACGACGTACCAACCAAGGGATGACATGTTGACAACGTGCTACCCCAGGGAAGACGAATTGTCCACGTACTCCTCCGAGGGAACGTCCTGACGTACCTCTCTGCTTCCTCCCTACTCGGCAACCAGCTGGCGACTCCCTCCCTCCCCGTGTCCTTCGTCATGAGCCACACACCACCACACACACACGACACTGATACACAAATGAATTCCTTATTTGCAGTCAAACACTCCAATCTTCCCGGTACTTGAGACATTATCAGAATGTAAATCAAATCTCAAAAGGGATCTTTTTTCCCCGATGCCAACATAGCTGGCATGCCTTCAATTTCTTTAAAAGGTGAATTATAATGTATTTCTATCGCAATTGGGAGCGTGCAGCAAATGTGCACTGACGAGATCACATGATAAAAGTCGAGGTCCTTGCAAGAGCAAGACTCCCTCCCGGTATGCACAAACAGGTCGTCACAGACAGCGGACGCAATTCTCGATATAACAAGCGCTACACCCATCGCCGCAGGCAAGAAATTGCACAGGTTAACTCTTGGTGACAAGCAACAGCAAGGTAAAGAAAAAAAAAAAGCTGCATAGTTAACACGAGCAAGCGGCCCCACGCACCTGAAGAGCCAGAAATGTGGGCGTCAAATTCTCCAGCAGAGTCGGAGATAAAAACTATTACGTTTCCTTTAACGAACCTGGATTAAGTCTGGAGGAGACACCCACCAGGTCCAATGCCCGCCATCAAGAGGATCACCCCCAACGTTCAGACGACCAGGGGAATTTACGAAACGTCCGAACTAATATTTCCAAGCACATATCCTGCTTTCATTGGCTCAGCGGCGTATTGAACGACGAAGGACACCACAGGCTAATCCTGTAGCCGCGAACGCGGCCACTAATTAGGCCGAGCGACGTAAAAACTCGTCGTTGGATGATATTTGTCGTAGGTTGTGGCTGATGACTTTTGATGGCCGGGTGTGGCACAGTCCAGCAAGGCGACAAGGGGAGGCGACAGAGTCCCTTGGTCACACGGAATCCACGATATTTTTCTAACTCGAGGTCTTTCTGGTTATTTCACGAGCCTGTTCCAGGGAAACTGTGAGAGAAATCGCCACACTGAGAATCATTCTGGGCTCTCTGGACTACGTTAACCACGACAGTTTGTCAGCACTTGAGGGGAAAAAATGAGAGGTCTTGGTGAGAATGAGACCATTTACTCAAGACGTGCGAAATGCAAGTTTGCTTAATGTGTCGACCGCGACACCTTAAACATTTCCTCCGAGAAACTATAAAAGATAATTAACTGTACATCGTGACTTCCAGGCACGTTTTTTATCACGGTGCAAGAGTCGTGCCTGAACAACAGAAAATCGGCATCGCCTCTGTCCGCCTATATGGCAGCTCTCCCATGTACAATTATCCTGCCAGACGGGGTCTGTCAGTCCAGGACAGGTTTATACACACCTCAGTAGTAGTCCCCACTAAGCATGTATACACCAAGGCACAGGAGGTCAGCCACGGTGCCTTGTACTAAATGGCAATAAAATATAAATGTAAAGATGGCAGTCTAGGGCTGGGGCAAGGACGCCCAAGGTTACGGGAGCTGGAGTACAGGCAGCGCACGTTGCCAATTACCAAAAAATATTCACCTCTAATTATTCTGCAAGTTACACGCTTCCAAGTCGCTCACTCACAGCCCATGTATTTTACTCGAAGGCTTTTTATGCTAAACGCTCGTGGCGATGTCGTCGCTGTGGGGCGATGGTAGAAGGTGGTATAATAATAATTAATGGTTCCGTTGCGGCGATGGTTGGATGCTTGGGGAGGGGGAGTGGCATGGCTAGCCCGGGGGACCATCGGGTAGGATGGCTGCCAGATCCATCCAGCGGTCGTTGCCTCTGGCCAGCCTCATCCTGCAGCTCTGCCTCCAAACAGCCTCCCCATTTTTAACACTGACCGCCCGTACGGCCAGCCGGCTGTGGGTTGTAGACCAGGATTTCCTCACAAGTTATATGACGGAGGTCTGGGGATTTCTGTGTGTTGTTTCCCTCAGGCATGATGGACTAGCCATGAGATCTTAGTTCCATGTTTTGCTGAAAGACGTAGGTGGGTTGAACCTCAACCCTCACCAACGGCAGATAAGGAGCAAGAGGGTCACTATTGTAGGGGCGGTGAAGGGGGCTAGGCAGAGGAAAATAAATATATATATATATATATATATATATATATATATATATATATATATATATATAATGTGTGTGTGTGTGTAGAGTTGGGTAGCAGGTATTCTTTCAAACATTGTTTATTTACAGCATATTTGCTGTTAATAGTTTTCTTGTGTCATATTTTTCGACCTTCTTAGTATCCTTATTTCCCGTGGATAATGGAATACCACATCTCCTCTGTCTCCCCCATCTGGTTTCAGAAGTTATCCTCTTCCCATTTCTACACAAAGAAATCTTTTATACTGGTGACCTGAACTGTGTTACCCTTACAGTTATCAGGATAAATCCTAGCGATATTACGACAATAACCAAACAACTACCTATCTCTTCTGGCGTGGTATATCACCTTATAAACGACCCTTTTCCGAGAACCTTGGCCATGGAGTCGCCATATTCCTGGCTGCAATCCAAACACCACATCTCCGGTGTATTCCAGGATATAACCTCCTGTCTATCACAACTTTCCTATATAAGGACTTAACATTTAACGTTTGCCAAGGGCACGGTGGTCAGTTCTCATCCATGTTTAGACGCCTCGCCCTCACGATGTAACTGGACTTTGTCGAGACCAGACTGACGTTAAACACCAGCTGCTTACTTGAACCTGAAAATTACATCTTGCCCACAAGCTGCCAAGCTACTCGATTGGTCCGTGCTGAAAATTACCTTTAGAAATTCCTTCCGACCATAATCAACATCAGCCGATGCACTAATTCACCGCATCTGTTTCCATCAAGGTAAATCATGCGATAACACCCACATCGCAAGCAACACGTACCAATGTCGCGGTTTCGAGAAGTACGATGAAGTCCCGTAATCCAGACATCCTAAACACTCTCAGCATGTCGACAGTACGACCCTTGTGCTCAGTGGTCACGCCGAAGTGCTAACAGGGTTAAGACGAATGGTTCTAGAGCCCCACACTCTCCTCGCCTCTTCCAGAGTATATAACCGGCCTAACTTGAGCAACGAAGAACACCAGGGCTGCCGCCACAAACCACAACCTTTCCTATAAATGAACGTATGTTACACCAACAGTGCCTCAAACGTGCTAGGTTGTTCCACGATTTGATTCGTGCCGATAACCCCGGCAAAGTGCACTGTGCACCCTATGCTCATCCTTTGAGCGGTAGTGCAAAGGGATTACAGGGGTCACAAAGGATCTTAGTCAGATCCCAGTGGGTTAATACTACATAGGATGTTACAGTTCATAAAAGGGTTCCTTTGTTTCCCGTTAGCAAGCAGGACAGGCGACAGTCCTACCACATAGCTGGACGGACGATGGTCCTGCCTCACAGCTGGGGACGACGACGACAGTCCTGCGTCACAGCTTGGGGACGACAACGAGAGTCCTGCCTCACAACTGGGGACGACAACGAGTCCTGCCTCAAAGCTGGGGACGACAACGAGAGTCCTGCCTCACAGCTTGGGGACGACGACGAGAGTCCTGCCTCACAGCTTGGGGACGACAACAACCCTACTACCTCATTCCCATCGATTCATCAACGAATTCAATATTCGGCCACTTGCAGAGAGTCCCGGATCCTCTGTGTCACGCCAGGCGTTCAGCGAGGCACAAGATCCTACGACTGCCCACAACCCAGCGTCACAACCACACCTTTCCCCAAAGTAGATGAACCACGTACATAACCCCAGGACCGAAAGGGGACGTCTGATGATTAGCCCCCTTCCCCGTAACGTCTGTCTAGTCTAGGTTAGACTACGTATCAAACCTATCCTACCCTAATCCTAAGCTAACGTAACCCTATCCTAGTTAGTGTAAAGGAGGGGGGAAGGAAGACGAGTCTTGCAGGCGACCCGAGTGCTGACATGGTCCATGCATGGTGTCCATGCTACGAGGCCAATGACACGATGCGGGAAAATGATGCACTTCACCTAAACGCAGTCATCGCTGAGAGCCAGAGGGATGCGTTTCTCAAAACTAGCTGGAAGCGTCTGGAGGCGATCCAGTACCCACACGGGGAAATTATCTTGCCCTATCAAAACTCATAAACCCCATTTTGACACGATGATAGAAAATTAATGACCCGGCCGTAACTACAATGCATTTAATGACCAGCATGCTAACGTTGGCCGGACCCTGGAGCAGCAATTACCACGGCCAACTAAAAACACTTCAGGGCGTTTAAACCGTAACCACCACCAGTTGTCGTTTTTCCTTATTTCATTTAGAGAGAGGCAAAGTCCATCATCAAATCTTTGACGGGTGAGTTCACTGGGCGTGACACTGTCTTGTTCCACCTATACCCAAGAAGGCAAGAGACTTCCAAGTCACCCTCTTTCAACCAGCTCACGTAATTCCATACAAATGGGTGTGATTCCAGACCAGACAAAGAATGTCACAATTCCAATTATTCAAGTCCCTTGCTTGTGATGTTTTATCGACCTGCGTCCATTCTGCCCAATCTTTTTGCAAAATCCTCGAGAGAATAACACGTTGCCAGACCAAGAAGCACAGTACATTAAAGCCAAGCACTTCCTCGTTCAGACGGGTTCAAGACAAAGATCGACCAAGACTGTACTGCTTATCTCCACTGACTCCATCTGTTTAGGGCCTTCTCTTTCTCGACACAGCCTTGGAAACCTTTAAGTATTCACGGCACACTGCTAGAATCGTTCGTCAACCTTCGAAAAAAAGCAAGAAATAATAGATTTTCTTCTTTACTAATGCTAGGGGAGACTGACTGCTAATGGAACACCTCAGGGTGATATACTACACCCGTTTTTTTTTTTTATTATTATTCCTGCCGTAGCCTTGCACAAATGACAAATATGTTTGTCTCTAAATTTTACACGCACACACATTACGTGATATTCCGTCGGAGGCTAGTCCCTGTACTTCATACTCTCGGCTTTACTGGACACGGACCAGTTCGTACGCGTTACAAACATTAAATTCTTTTCTTTTGCACCTCGACGAGACGAGGAAATACATATATTCCAATCACTCTCCATCAAAAAATACTGACAGGTTTATCCAATCCTAATTCACATTATCATCGAGTTTGGTGCCTCCTGTTGATAGCAATCTCAAGCGAGTAATCTGACGAAATCTTTTTTGTTTTTTCTCCTCCACTCTGCTCATACTCGGAAAATCATTTTTCAAACGAGAGTTATATTTTTTTTCATGAGAACAATCAAATTGCTACACTAGTCACGAGAATAATCCTTTTGATGCAATGGTCAAGAGAACAACCAGCTTAGCTTAGAACAACCAGCTTAGAAGGACAACCAGCTTAGAAGAACAACCAGCTTAAAAGAACAACCAGCTTAGAAGAACTACCAGCTTAGAAGAACTACCAGCTTAGAAGAACTACCAGCTTAGAAGAACAACCAGCTTAGAAGGACAACCAGCTTAGAAGGACAACCAGCTTAGAAGAACAACCAGCTTAGAAGAACAACCAGCTTAGAATAACCAGCTCTATGCACTTGTGTGAACAGCCAGTTCGATACACTGGTCATTAGAACTACCAGCTTGCTACACTGGTCATTAGATCTACCAGCTTGCCACATGTATGCGAACAACCAAGCTTCCGGCGCTCTCCAAATCTAACAGTGGAAACAAGCAGGTTTTCCACCAGCAGCTGCCCCAGGAGGCGCTGGAACGATGCGGGCACCGGGCATGAAAAGAAAGTCCCGCAACCAGGGATCCATCCCCTACCAACCACACCAGCACCCACCACGTCCTCTGTCACACACACACTACCTGATAGCCTCAAAAGATATTGGACCGATCGATCTTCAGTTTCAAATCTGCCTGTGAGAAATAAACCCCCTCCCTCCACACACACACACACACACTTTAGCCTCCCTAAAGCCTCATTATCTTCTAATACCGTGAGAGCACTATTATCAGGATCTCACACCCATCACCCCCAACCAACACTAGTCGTCCTCTGCAGCAACTGGGGTCCCCCCCTAAGTTTTTATAACTTTTATTCACGACTTATCACGAACGCTCTCCTGTCCACAGACGAGGTATGAATGTCTTTTGAAATTACCATTATTTAGGATAACACTGAATTCACTCTCGTCCGTCTGGTTTTTCAGGTCATTCTCTACCACACACAGAAAAAAAATTAACGCGGTGCTTATGTCTTTCTAATCATTTCTGTCTGGAGCCTGAAACTAATTCTTCGTAGACACTACCACAGCTCAGTTTATAGAGACTGAATGTCTTTACAGAATTCCAATGGCTAAAATGTCTGTATCGACATTTTGTTCTTTCAACATTTCTTAACAGCCAATAAATCCTTATTATTATTACTATCGTTGTCATTATATTAACTGAAAGTATTATGAAGAGCCACTCCCTAAAGAAGGTATCCTTTTCACTTGGGGTGTATTGGCTGCAGTCGTAAGTGCGTGTCATGCTGCAGTCAAAGAGAGAAGTGTCGACTGTGGATCGTCCACAAGGCAGAAACTGCTGCGGGTGTAAGACAAAGACACCACGACTCGTAAGACGCCTCCACGACTTTCACACAATCGCATCCACAGCTAACACGCGCCTCCGCGAATTATACACAACTCCACGACTGACACCCACACCTCGACACTCCCCTACACTGCCAACCTCAGCCTTTCTGGTGTCGTATGCCTTCCTCTCCTCATCAAAGCGCTGGCGACCTAGCCACATACACACCGCAGCGGATAACCTCCGCAAAGGGGATGCGGAGCGTCACACGTGACATGACACTGATCTAATCACCTTCAGGTAAAGTCTTCCTTTCATCGCTTAAATGTCCGTGTCCGAGACGAAGCCTTGCCTTGTATCACACACGATGACATCGCACAAAACCCCATGAAATCATCCTTATATATTTTTCCAAAATATTTTACACCCCAATTATTCAGGAATTTGTTAAAAAAAAAAGGAGGGGGGAGGGGGTGAAGCATTCATCACGGTAAAAAAAAAAATGAGGGGGTACAATTGGGGGGTGAGTATGAGGCGAGGTAAGGAAGGTGGACTGAGCAAGGAGTCGAACTGGGCAAGGAGTGGAGGCGTCACACAACGCCATCTCGCACATCGAGGTATCTTAGGGCAGCGTCTTTCAACTGATGTGTTGCTGAAGGATCCCACCTGCAGAGCCGTAGAGGTGAAACAAATTTACACGTGTGAGGCACAAGGGGAATACAGAGCACAGACACGGTAATGCACCGAACACACACAGCCCTGCTACCCACAACCAGGCGCCACAAGCCTTTCCCTGGTTTCCCTTAATCGCTTCATACTGCCTTGGTTCAGTCCATTAACAGCACGTCGCCCCCTGTATATCGCATCGCTTCAATTCACTCAGCCCCACGCACGCCTCACACTCTCCTGCACGTTCAAGCCCCGTGCATCCAAAACCTTTCTTTTTTTTACTCCGGAGAAGCATTGGTTCACTAGAGGCTCATCAGGTGAACAAGTGCCTCGAGAAAATGCAGTTCAAACATCTCATTCACATCCACTCCTGCCGTCAGCGCTTTCCTCAACCTCAGACTATCACAGTCTACAGTAATATGCAATCGGGAAGTTAAACTGAAGCGAGTCTCTTCAGCGAGGCTCGAACCAGTGAGTTGCGTAATAGTTTCCATCAGTATTCACAACCAATTTAAAAATCCTTCTACCACCATCTAAATTTGTTCATTCAGGATGTTCCACCTCTCCCGTAAAAAACGGGGAAAATCCCTTTAGGGATAGGTCTAAAGAGTTGGCCGCTTTGACAACTCTTTCCCTACACCTCAAAGCTTTGGAATTCTCTAACTTCTCATGTCTTTCCCATATAAGAATGATCTAGCACAATTTAAAAGACAAGTTTTTCACTCCCTCCAAAATTCGTAGATAATTTTTCTCGTCTCTTCTTTTTCAGTTTCACAATCTCTTTATACTTCAATTACGGCCCGGTCTCAAAGTGGGCTTTTCTTCGTGACTGAAGACTTAAAAAAAATTCTCACTATTAATGTTAAGATAACGGAAATTCTAATAGTGCACCTAATCGGTAAATTTTACCATATGGAAGACTATATAACGTATGTAATGAAGTTTATGCAATGATCCAATTTTGTAACAGTTTATGAAATGAATAATCAGCTCACTGGGGTTTGACAAAGACCCTTTGCTACTTCCGTAATTCCTTTGCGTTACCGCTCATACGATGAACATGGGGTGCACAATAATGTAGCCTATGACAACGACGCAAAAACAAATAATTCCAAGAACGGGAGACTTACCAATT
>JAYMFT010174077.1:0-12171 GCA_038088735.1 Panulirus argus
GAAAAAGCAAACAAATATAAAAAAAAAAAAAGATATATATATATATATATATATATGTGTGTGTGTGTGTGTGTGAGTGGAAGTTTCTTTCTTCATTTGTTAACTGGCACTACCTTCCTAATGCTGGAAATAGCATTCAAGAGAATGAGTAAGGAAAGGTTGACAAAGAGGATATATGCATCAGAGGTGTAGGGAACAAGGAGAAGCATGAGACCAAATTGGAGGTGGAAGGATTTTAGTGTTTCAGACAATATGGGAGCCCCTCTGCCTCTGGGAAATACTGTACTAGAGTTGCTTTCTGCCAATGGCCTGTCATTGGTGAGGCATACATGGCTGAGAAGCAGCACTGGAGTCTACTATTAATACCAGAGTGTAAAAGAGATGAATGAATGAGGGTGATGGCACTGAATGTAAATGGGATGACTGTTAAGAGTGAAAGGAAGGAGCTTGTGGAGAAATTCAAAAGTGTATAGAGTGAAAATAGGCAGGTTATGATAGGGTGTGGAAAGAGGAGTGATATGGATGGGAATGAATGAAAATTATCATGGAAGAGGGGAAAGAAGGATGTTCATTTGTGCTGTCACCAAGAGTATGGGAGGATGTGCAGAGTATGGATGGAATGGATCAAGAATACTTTGTGTGTAAGGAAGTACTGGAATTGTAAAGTATTCATGGGTATGTATATGAGTCTGTGAATATGAAGAGCATGCAAGCTAAGGATGAAATGAAGCATATCTGGAGAATTTGAATGAGATGGAGAGAACAGTATGTGTAATGGGTTATATGAATGTGAAGGTGGGATATAATGAAATCAGTGAGATAGTTGGTAAATAGGGGGTGCCTGGAGTAAATGAGAATGGAAGTTATCTTGTGGATGTTTGTGCTGAGAGGGGTTTATTCCTTGAAAACACCTTTTTCAGCAGAAGATTATTCACAGGTATACATGGATGAGAAGAGCAAAAGGGTTTGATTGACTCTGTTGCACTGGATGAAAGGTTGAGAAAGGCTGTGCTAGATGCTAGAGTTGTGAGAGGATTCTTTGGAGACTATGACCATTTTGCAGTTCTTGTGGGAGTGAGGATCAGGGAGAAATGGAGGTATGGTGTAAGGAACAACGGAGAGGTAAAAGTGTTAGCAAGTGCGAAGAGGAGTAATGAAAGATGGGTGACCAAAAGTTCAGATGGGAGTGCAGTAAATGTAGGGATGCAGTCATATGTGAATGAGGTGTTTAAAATGGTTAAAGAAAGACTATTAAAAGTTATAGAATTAATAGTTAGTTACATGGTTGTGAGATACAGGAATATAAAGAAAATTGCATGGTGGATGGATGAGAATAGAATGCTATGGAAGAGAAGAAAAACACTTATGGTAGATTGCTAGAAAGGAATGTAGCTGTGGAAGTTCAACAAAGGAGGAGGAAAGAATATGAAATGTGTAAGTGGAATGTTAAGAAATTGACAGAGGAAACCAAAGAAAGAAACTGACAGAGGAAACCAAAGAAAGAGTAAATGAAGGTTTTGGCATCATGCAGGTCATACTTTCTCATGACACTAGTAAGTGGTTAGGGGCACGTTCCTTATCATTACTCATTTTAAAGCTCCTTTTTTGCCAAAAATTCATCCACCTACTTCCTTATCATCATTTTCAGTAGCTTGATAACCATAGTTACTGGTAATATGTTAAGGGCAACCTCTGTCACACCTCTTAAAGATATGTACTATGTTTGCTTTATTGAGTGCAAAGGAAGTGTGCCTCTAAGCGAGTTCTAATCCTTGCTTGCCTCTTTTGTTTCTTTCAAAAAACTCAGGCTTATCCTATTTTTTTTTTGGAAGCGTACCTTGGTGCAGCCCATTCCAAAGAAAGATGATTCTAACCCTTCCAACTGACACCCCACTGCTTTCACTTCTGATACCTTCAGATTTTGTAGTACTTCTAAACTTTCATCCCTTCTTTCTGATCAACAATTCAGGTTTTGTAGTGCAAGGTCTACTGGTTTCTCTAGTGTAACTCACTTCTGGCTGTCCTCTCCCTGGGTATTTGATAAATCTTTTGTTGCGCCTCTATGCATCTCCAAAGCTATTAAAAAGGTGTGGCTTAAGTCTTTATTAAGTTCCTCCCTTTGGCTGTTTTGCTTCTCTCTGATCTATAATACATAGTTTCCCCTCTAGTCGGTCAGTTGCAGTATTCATTGTTGGAGTGAGATCCCCTTCTTACCCTATCAGTAGAGGTGTCCAGCCAGGTTTTTTTCTTTTTGGCCTACTGTCCTCCTCTTCCTTAAATGATCATATCTCTTCAACTTCTAACCCTATTCACTGTTATACCGTTGATTTTACTTTAGATACTTCAACTAACTTCCCTTTCCCTCTTCACTCTGTTACTCATTCATTTTCTCACAATGTTATTTCCTCTCTTAAAGGATGTGCTCAGCATCTTATAGTAGGGAAACAGAAATCAGGTTAAATTCAGTAGTGCTACATTGTAATCTCTACCTATATCTCCATGAAATATCACTTGTTTCCCTTTGGTGAATTTCAGAAACCCACATATTATCCCTGTAATAACATTAATATGTTGGGCATTACTGTATCCTCCACTCTGCCCTGGAAGCCCAGCAACATCACAAAATCTGCTTCCCAAAAGCTTGGGGTAATGTGGAGGTGCCATTATTATTTTCTTATGAGAGGCTATTTCATATCCACAAGGGCTTATTCATCCCAGTCCTATATGGATAACTGCATGCATAATGGGATGGCTCTTCTTTCACCTGTGTATAAGCTGGAGTGGAATCAAAAGCCTTCTGTCCAATTAATTCTTCAGCCATCACCTCTCAACAATCCTTTTCTGTGTGCCGTAATGTTGCTGTCTTTTCCCTGTTCTGCAGGTATCATTTTAATCATGGCATGAGTCACATGTCCCTGCCTGCCTTAGATTTATAACGTGTCTGGTTGCTGCTTTCCTTAGATTGTGTATGGATTGACCATTATGATACCTCCTTTCCTTGATCATTAAAACTGGAATCCTCTTCCTTCTTATGTCTTTCCTTATT
Organism: Panulirus argus; assembly: GCA_038088735.1. Taxonomy (NCBI): domain Eukaryota; kingdom Metazoa; phylum Arthropoda; class Malacostraca; order Decapoda; family Palinuridae; genus Panulirus; species Panulirus argus. Next base: position 3,047 of record JAYMFT010174077.1, read on the forward strand.
TATATGATCTTTCTAACCTTGAGATTCAGATCTGCAAACTCTGTAGGAGCTGAGATTAATTTCTTTCTTCTTTTTCTCATACCCAGGATGATCATGATTGGGGCATGATTTGACTTTGCCTTGTGTGTCACTATATAAGAAAAATATGTGTAATATTGTTGACTGTGAGAACATTTTTCCCCATAACTCAGCAGCCAAACAAGCCTTGACAGAGGGCCTCAGAGTGCTCTGGCCATTGACTTGTACTGTTGAGACTTAGACAGGTCTTTTTAGTATTAAAACCCAATTTCTCTTGTAGGCTTTTGGGGCATCTGTATGCTGGCGAATCTCTTATATCCCTGGGTAAAGTTTCGGAGGCGATAGCTCACTTTGATCCTCGTCTTGTGGGGGATGTGACCTTATCCCCACCTGCTCAAGAGGCCAACCAAAGTCCACCTTTAAATCTTCCCAGTCAAGGTAGGTTCATTATAGACTTGCCCTCCTAGATGATTTTGATTTTCCTTTTGACCTTGTAGTCATCTGATGTAACCTAATTAACTGACTGACTGGTAACACTGATGTAAAAACGACTTTTTATTGATTATATCAAATCATGCAGATTATCCAAGAAATAACCTGGCAGTAATGTGTAAAGGCAACTAGGTTGTGCAGTATATAAACATCATTTTAGTATTTTCTTTTTTACAGAATAATGCTTGTAAGAGGAAAATAATCTGATGTATGTGATGTATAGTAGTTTTGAATGGTATTTTTAAGACATTATAACTGTATAAAGTTAGATAATTTCTGTGCTGTGTGATTACACTGCAGCTTCACTAAAACTTAACAATAAAGGTATTCATAAACACTACACTATTTAACCTTGTTACTGATGTGTTCTTGTAATGTTTTCAATATTTTGATTGTAATATTGAGTAGAATATTTATTTGTGAACTAGAAAATGTAATACTGAATAGGGTAAGAAATTAATCATGTCTGATAAGAGGTGTAAAGTTGCTTTTGTCAACTAACTTAGGGGAAATAGGTTAAGAAATTAATCATGTCTGATAAGAAGTGTAAAATTGCTTTTGTCAACAAGCCTAGGATGATTGATGATCAACAAACTGTAATTACCTATTTGCACTGTATGGGGAGGGAGTTTTACATTTATTCTTTATGTTGGAGGCTACAGTTTCTGACAAAGTCTACATCAAGGCTGGGCCTTAATTGAAATATAAAGAGGATGATGAAAGGAAAAAAAGAAGAGACAATGAAAAGTATTTATGAATTTTGGAGGAAGTGAAAAACCTGTCCTTTTAAACGTGCCAGGTCATATTTATTGGGAAAAACATGAGATGGTAGAGAGTTTCAAAGCTTTGAGGCGTAGGGAAAGAAACAGTTGTCTAAGTGGTCCACTCTTCAGCTGCTATCAGTCACACTGTAATCATGTGATGCAGCGGCTTGCCGAGTATTGCATGGTGTGTCAAGTGATGGGGACACACAAGCAGCCAGCTCTTGGGAGCAAAAACAAATTTATACTTGTAAAAGAGGGAGAGTGAACTAGTAGTGCAACATAGGGCAAGCGGGTCAAGTTTGAAGTTAGCTTGGGAGAGTTGATATGTTGGATCACTTTCAACTCAACTCTGTCAAGTAAAGATGAAAATCTAGAACTACTCCAGATGTAAGAGCAGTACTCCATACAAAAATGGATCAGTTCTCTGTATAAATGGATCATCTTTTCAGTAAAAACGAAATTTTGATATCTAAACAGGTCTCCCAGTTTCTTAAAGAGTGTGGATTTTTACAAAACTGTCAAAAGAGAGAGGAAAGCTGTGAGGAAATTTTGAATGAGATATGGGCTGAAACTGGGTCTCAGAGGCATTAAATTTAACCAGATTTCACCTACCCAACTGAGATATCATATATGAACCTCAGTTTATAGAGGAAGTTGTGTCAAGACAAGATGCAGATTTAGTGCGAGGAGGAGTTGCATTGAAGGATGTAGAGGAATGCAGTGTTGACTTGTCATTGTATGAGTGTATTTGTTAATTTGAAGAAGAAAGGAAATTGTTGATAAAAAGGAGAAAAAGTATATGAGACAGGACAGAACGTTGAGGAACATCACTGTTGATGGAGAAAGGGGTTGAGGCTGATCCGTCAACAACCATGGAGATAGATCAACCAGAGAGGAAGGTAGATATGAGGAAGCAAAGTGAGGGAGGGAAGCGAGAAGAAGGGAGCATAGAGATGAGACCCTGCTGCTACACCCTGTCAATAGATATGTGGGAGCAAAGTTAGGGAGGGAAGCCAGAAGAAGGGAGCTTAGAGATGAAACCCTGCTGCCACACCCAGTCATAAGCTTTGAATATATCATGGGCTACTACATAGGATTCCCAAAAATTTTCATGGATGATGCTTTGAATAAGAAGGAAAAGTTTTCGTTTTTAAACAGAAAGAAAACAAATGAGCAAATACAGGTGCGAGTTTGGGGGAACACTCTTTCAATAGACGGGGATGGATGCAATCAGGTCCATAAGCTTTACTTGTGTCCAGATAAAAAATAATTTTTCAGACAGTTCAGAAAGAGATTACAGGGAGGGGCATAGAATTAGTAAGAAGAGCATCATTAGGTGAAGGAATGTTAAGAGTTATCCAAGGTAGATTTAGAGGAGAAACGAAAACCAAAGAGAGTTGTTTTGTCTGTGGAAGAGACAGCTATAGTGCCGTAAGAACGGAAAAATGAAGGAAAGGTGGGGGCGACAGAAGTTGTACTTGAAGCCCTTAGCTAAAGACCAGAAAGACCTCTCAGTAGATGAGAGGAGAGGTTATTGCACATATTCGAAAATAGGAACTCTTTGTCTCACTGATAATGTACTTGCAATTTTTATGGGCAATAATAAATGCTGATTGAGAGTCAGAGGAAAGAGAGTTATTCCAAGTTCAATATACCTCATCCTTTGCCCAAATGGCCATAGAACAGGAATGTTTGAATGATGTATTGAGAGAAGAATTCATCTTGGAAGAAAATACTTCCATTCACACAACAGTAACCTCTGCTGTGCATCAGGTAGAGAAAGAAGCATCACCACATAAGAGACAGTAATGTATCCAAGAAAAGTCTAACAAAAATTTATGTACATTATTCCACTCAGCTTTGTTGAGGTGCTGATATTTATGTTTGGAAGGGCATGCTAGAGGGCAATGTACCATTAAAATAGATACATTTATGAGAGTGTGGTCCGATGAAGCATTTAGGGGCAAGATTTTGCAGCTACAGCTTGGAGGATTAAAGGTGAAAAACAGATCCAGAAGATAAGGAGAGTGGTCACTGCAGTCAGAGATACTGGTGGGGTGGGTGATATTATGCTCTAGATCATTGAAAATGGAGAACAAGAGGGCTTCAAAACCCCTCCACCATCCATATGGGAGGAATTCAACTATTCGCTATGGTGAACATTGGAATCCCCTAGGTAGAGGATCTCAGCTTGCGGGTGAGATGTCAAAGTCTTATGGCGGGAGTTTAGATATTTGAAGAGAGATATAAAATTTGTAGAATTAGGAGAGCAATAGGTGAAACAGAGGAAAAGTGTGGTAATTGGGAGACAGACCTTGAGCCAGAGATCATCAAAGTTTGGAGACGCGGGTCCTTGAGGCACAAACAGGTGTGTTGATGTTTGAATAAGCACAGACACCACATTTCAACTGGAATCATGTGTGGAAATTATATTTAACTTTGAGAAAAGGACTACTGAGAACACCATTAGACAATTGGGTCCCAGAATAGGTCTTATCTCTTGAATGTTTTTTATTATATTATCATACACTTTCTTAAAATCATATTTTTTGACAGCATTAACCGTTTTTCAGAGTATGAGAGTATGTCTTTACATCCTTATTATGAAGTTTCTTACTTAATTTCTTGTCATGTCCTTAAGCTTCTCAAAGAATTGTTCATTGTCCACATTGTCAATCTCTTTTAAAAACTCACAGATTGCGATCAGGTCACCCTTCACTCTTCTGTCTTCCAAGATGGGTAAATTTAAAGCCTCTGTAACTTAGCTCTCTTAATTCCAGTATCATATTTTCTGGACCTTCTCTATGAGCTTTGTGCTTCTATAGTTGTAGTGACAAAACCTGAGAAGCATATTCTAGTTTTGGCCTCATGTAGGATATGAATATCTTGCTAAGTATTGAGTCTCCTCCAACAAAGTGCACTTTTGTTCCTCTATAGCTTCATGACTCTCTTCATTATCCTTGAAATCTGTATTGTGTATTAGCCACATACATATCAGTAACAGATAACCAATCAAAAACTTTTAAATTTAACAAATAATCAATCAAACTTTTAAACCATGTATAAGGTAAGAGTAGCAATGTGTAATGAACATTTTCTTACCATTGCTTTTTATTCATCATACTAAGCAAACTTGATTCTTCATTTGCTTAGAACATCTGAGATTTTATATAAATTGTTAAGGTTGCCCTAAAAGGAGATGTACAGGTAATCACTTCCACTCGACAGAACTCCAACCATACTGGGTGTCACATATGATATACTCATGACATTTACTCCACACACCACAAACATCAACACAAATGCCTTTAACCTAACATATTAAATGCCCTTAAACACTCTCTGGCACCAGTTTTTGATAAGGTCAGTGTCAGTTAACCAATCAAAAGCTTTTAAACCTCATGTGAATCAATCAGCAGTGATGAGTAGCAAATCTCCTTACTTTTGCTTTTTATTTAGGATTCTAAGCTAACATTATGCTTCACTTACTTTGAAAATTTGAGATTGCATACATATTATTAGGATTGTACTAAAAAAAAGAAGTATAGATAACCACTTCCATTCAACAAAACCCCATATAACACACAACATTTACTCCCCACACCACAAACATCATTGCAATGGTCATAAACAAACTAAATGCCTTCAGAACTTTCATTGGCACCAGCTTTAAACAATGAAAAGAATCCCTTAATATATTCTTCAAACATTTCATCTACTCCTCAGAAGAATACAACTCACTTGCCTGGTCATCCACCATGTGAAGAGTAAAACACTGAACTACAAACCACAAAATAAGGCCCTCAGAATAATCACTGGCTACCAGGTAACCACCACCATTCAGCACCTAAATAACAAAACAAAAACACTTCCAGAACAATCTCACTTAAATAGATTTGGAACCCAATTCTTTGTAACAACATTTGACCCCTCCCACCCAAACCACACCATAATGAACTACCAACACCCAGGTAGAAGCTAAAAACTCACTCCTACTTCATACTTCAGCACCATATGCCACCAACTCCCTCCTTCCCCAGCAGACATGACATTAATAAAATTCACACACATTGGCATATGGAACAATTACTACCCCTGATCTTTGTCAATGACTACTCTGAGGTATGGACTTTTACCTAAATATGTTTGCAAATAATGCAAAGATCATAAGTAAAAATTGTGGAGGATTGCACCACAAGGGGACATTGACAAACTCCAAAGTTGGTATGATATGTGGCTAATTAAATTCAGTCTAAGTGAATATATGCTAATAAGGATAAGTCACAGTGAAAGAAGGCCTCAATGTGGTTATTCTTTAGCAGGAAACAAGTTTCCGAAATCTGTGTGTGAGAATGACTTAAGAGTCAATGTTGCCCCTAACTTGTTGCCAGAGTTCCAGCTTGGGAAAATATTTAAGATCAACCATCTGCAAGAAAATATTAGACTAAGTAATTATTAAGCAAACTGTTCACATCTTAAGATTAAACTAGACTATGTTTTGCATGTCTGGTCACTCTTATAGTATAAGAGTGGTGAATGAGTGGAATAAGATGACTGAGGACAAGATGAATGTAGGCAGCATACATAAATTTAAGAGGTTGTATGATAGTATAGAGTCTTCAAAAAAATGAGGCCACACGAATGTGAATCCCCTGTCCATACAGTACAGATATGTAATAACAGAGTTAATAATCGTCCAGAAAAGAGCAAGAAAGATGTTTCATTACTAGAGTTAAGAAAGCTTAGTTACAGAAAAAGATTAGAGGCTTTAAATTTGCACAGCTTGTAAAAGAGGAGTGAAAAGTGACAGATCACATTCTTTAAGTTTTTAAAGATACTTGAATATGTACAGTGAACAGTTTTTCAAGAGATTTAAGGACATAAAGAAATAAGAATCTTTTTTCAAAAGGATGACAACATGAAATTAGCAAAAAACTTGTTAAAAAAGATTTGGGGAAGTACTTTTATTGTTTGAGAGTGGTGGTTTAATGGAATAGAATGACTGAAGTCATGTTTAATACAGATGACATAAAGAAATTTAAGAAGTTTTATAATAAAGAATGTTCAAAAGTAAGGGCCTCATGAGTATGAAACTCCCTCCCCTTATTGTACAAATAGGTAAATATACAGCAATACCCTGACAAGAACTAAACATCCACCCTCCCAACCCAGTCTTAAATACTCCACCATATATATCCATACAAACTTGTTCACATTTTCCCACATTAGTGAGTATAATTCACCAAAACCAGAGCCCCCTATCCACAAACAGGCCCTACAAGTCTTTTTAAGATTTCCCCTAACTGCTTCACATGTCCTGGTTCATCCCATTGACAGCATGTCATCATTCCTGGTGCGCCATGTTGCTTTATCCCATGCTTTCCTCATACGTGTGTTTGTTCAGGCTCTAAACACTCACAGCATCTTTCACTCCATCTATCTGCAGGAGGGGTGTATGATGTTGCTATGTCTGTTTAATTGTTTATGAATGGGATGGTGAGGGAGATGAATGCAAAGATTTTAGAGAGAGGGACAGGTCTACAATCTGTCAAAGGTGGGGTAGCCTAAGAGATGAGACAATTACTGTTTGCTGATAACACAGCATTGTTGCCAGAATTATGTGAGAAACTTTAGAAGCTAGTTTCTGAGTTTGAAAGTGTGTGTGAAAGAAGAAAGTTGAGAGTAAAGGTGAATAAAAGCAAGGTTATCAGGTCTAGTAGTAGAGAGAGACAAGTTATCTTCATTGAGTGTCTGAAAATAGAAAACTTGGTGGAAGTGGAGTGTTTTAGATACCTGGGAGTGGTTATGGCAGCAAGTGGAACCAGGGAGCTGAGGTGAGTGACAGGGTGGGTGAGGGTCAAAGGTCCTGGGCAAAATGTGGAATGTGTGGAAAGAGAGGTCACTGTCTCTTAAGGGCAAAGATAGGTATGTTTGATGGTGATGATTGGATGTGTAGTGAAAGAAAAAGAAAGGAGAATTGTGGACTGATAATGCATCTTTTAAGGTAAAGTTGCATTATTTTAGTGAAACTTTGACCAAAGTGAGTTCAGAAAATCTGATGGCAAAACTCTTCTGCAGACGATCAATAAACTTGAATGCCTATGGTATACGGACAAGACATTGGTGTCTACGATAGGTATTTTTCAGTGATCAAAAGTGTGAAGTCAGATCAGAATAACTGGTAACATGAATTAATTGTTTTAGATAACCACAGGGGGAAGAAAAAATTAAAATGAACACGGGGGCACTGGCAGTTGGGGGAACATCTGTAACAGTCTACAGTGGCCTGGGGCTTTAGATATATAGAGGAGAATGAAATGGATGATAAGGGTGGAAGAAGAAAGAGAAATAATTGAATCACTTGAGAGAAAATGAAATAGGGGATATATAGAGGGTGAGAAACTGACAAATGGAATACTAGAAAATATATATTTATATCCATGGTGTGATGTCCCCATGGTTGTTTAATTTGTTTACGGATGGGGTGGTTAGGGAGGTAAATGCAATAGTTTTGTAGAGAGGGATGTGTATGCAGTCTGTTGGGGATGAGATGGCCTGGGAAGTAAGTCAGTCGTTGTTCGCCGATGATACAGCACTGGTGGCTGATTCGAGTGAGAAACTGCAGAAGTTGGTGACTGAGTTTGGAAGTGTGTGAAAGGAGAAAGCTGAGAGTAAATGTGAATAAAATCAAGGTCGTTAGGTTCAGCTGGGTTGAGGGACAAGTTAGCTGGGATGTGAGTTTAAATAGAGAAAAATTGTAGGAAGTGAAGTGTATTAGATATCTGGGAGTGGACTTGGCAGCGAATGGATCCATGGAAACGGAAGGTGGAGGGGGCGAAGGTTCTAGGAGCGATGAAGAATGTGGATATGTTGGAAATTAATTGTTTAAGGACAATATGTAGTGTGAGATGGTTTGATCGAGAAAGTAATGTAAGGGCAAGAAAGATATGTGGTAATAAAAAGAGTGTGGTTGAGAGAGCAGAAGAGGATGTATTGAAATGGCTTGGACATGTAGAACGAATGAGTGAGGAAATGTAGAGAAAGAGAATATATATGTCAGAGGTGGAGGAAACAAGGTGAAGCGGGAGAGCATGCAGGAGGGTGAAAGGTGTGCACGGAAATCGAGTGAAATGGAACGATGTGGGATACTCGGGTCGACTTGCTGTCAATGGAGTGAACCAGGGCATGTGAAACGTCTGGGGTAAACCATGGAAAGGTATATGGGGCCTGCATGTGGATGGGGATCTGTGGTTTCGGTGCATTTTACATGACAGCTAGAAACTGAGTCTGAACGAAAATGGCTTTTCTCGTCTGTCTCCTGGCGCTACCTCGCTGACGCAGGGGGTGACGATGCTATTTTCTGTGGGGCTGGGTGGCGTCAGAAATGGATGGAGACGAGCAAGTTTGAATATGTACATGTATATATGTGTATTTGCCTGTGTATATATATATGTATATATATATGCAAATATAGGTATGTATATGTATATATTGTGCATGTATGTGCATATATGTATATATGTGTGTATGTGAGTGGATAGATCTTTCTTCGTCTGTTTTTTGGCGCTGCCTCGCTATCGCGGGAAACGGCTATCAAGTATAATGAATTATGCATATATATATATATATATATATATATGCATTTTCATGTATTTTGTGCTATTTCCTCTGGGGCAGGGTGGCGTCGGAATGGATGACGGAGAGCAAGTATGAATGTGTACATGTGTATATATGTGTATGTATATTTAAGTGTGTATATATATATATATATATCTATATATATATATATATTCCACAAAAACCCACTATTCGGAGAGTAAAAAACAGAAAAACAGGAGCTCTGTATAATTT
>JAYMFT010174088.1:0-12170 GCA_038088735.1 Panulirus argus
ATAGATAGATAGATAGATAGATAGATAGAGAGAGAGAGAGAGAGAGAGAGAGAGAGAGAGAGAGAGAGAGAGAGAAGCATATTCCTTATGTTTTTATACTGAATTCGTGCTCGAGTGTCTATACTGAATACGTCCAATTCTAACAAGATTCCTCATCATGATCATCATGAGTCCCATGGCGACGAGGGAAGTGGCAGCAAGGACGGCCCACACCTGAGGCTGGGAGGATCGGTAGATGTTAACCCACTGCGGCAGCGGCTGCGGCCTCAGCAGGAAGGCACCAAAACCATCATTCCAATAAGAGGCATATACATCGAAGTCTCTCAAGCTGTTTGGTGTATGATAATGACTATTGACACAGAAGTTCTTTTCCTTTATCTGAATAACACCAAGGAGACCATCCCAGGAGCCGTTTTCTCTTTCTCCCCACTTTAGATCAGGAGGACTTAGTGTTGTCGTGTATGTAAAATTCATCTTTGATGACAGGGTGTCCAACATCTCCAGTGAGGCTCCCACTCTGGAACAGTCGGAGGAAGAGTTTCTTTGGTATGAATAGGGAGGATCATTATACCAGGTAGCAAGCTAAAACCTGTAGCCATCAAAGGTTGGATATCGGTCTGTGAACATACTGTCCCACTTACTGTAATGCTGTTTATTCCACCCACCAAGGAACTCTGCAGTGCTTGATGAGAAGGGCTGGAGAGTATATACACCCATTGTATGAGGTCTCCTATGTACATCAGAGAGTTTCGTGATTAATGCCAGCTTCTGGACGCTGTTGAACGCTTCATGGTTGAGGATACTGTCGTCAGAGCCCAGCGCCAGGCTGAAGAGCAGGAGATTGCGGGGTTTTCCAGTTGAGCCACAGCGACTGGAGGAACTTGGTTGGGTTTGTGAGAAAGAGCCCAAGATGGAGCACGGAGGAGCCATGGATGAAGGCCGTCACTTGCTGGTCTGGCCACCACGTCTCCTTGACGCCAAGACTTAGAGTCACGTGAGGCGTCTCCTGCACCGCGTCCAGGGTCATTATTGTTTGCTGGACGTCTCTTGGGATGGCATCGTCCAGGTGAACTACCAACGTCCCGCCGCACAACGGTCCCATCAACACTTCTGGTAGAACCGCTAACTTTATCTCTTGTATTTGCTCTGTCGTTAGACGGGCTCTGCCTATACACAGGATAAGAAAAAGTAGAATCAAAGGTAAAATATTTGTTGTTTCGCCCATGTTAAGTAGAGGGAAATAAAGAAAAATGTGCAATGATCAAGAGGTAGACAACCACTCTAACTACTGGCTGTAGAGTAACTGACTCCCCATAGTCCCACTTACTCTATGTCGTATTGATTCTTACCACAAAATGCTGTCACTTATAATGGCATCGTTAATCATATCCACAATTAAAAGTAACATAAATGCTGCGAATGCCATTCAAGTTTGTAATGTGGCTGGCACATGCCTCATTCCATGAAAGGTGATAGACTCCGCAGATCGTAAATGGTACGTGACGGGAGTGTAAGTTCCTGGGAAAGAGAGCTAACATGCATGAAGCGTTAATTGTGTATAGTTCTGTATTCTTAACATGTTCCAGGAAGGTAAATTCCTGTGTAGAGGAGAAGAGTAAAATCCACAATGATATAAATGATATGAACAAATTAAGATATACTGGTATATGTACAAGAAAGAGTGAAAACGCTCCCACTAGTTTAATGGACAGCAACACCTTTTTGTTATATGCCACTGATATCAGCTTGTGGCAGCTGGGTAACCACCCACAGGCCACATATGTTAGCCTTTGTAATGTAATAGATTTTATTAGAATACAACTCTAAGTTACCCAGAGGTGCAGATCATAATGCGTTCCGGTCACCATTGTTCTTGTTACCATCTCATCAAAACACAACCCTGGGTCTTCCAGCGGTGCAGGTCATAATCTGTTGTTTGCTGCAGCGTCATTTGATTAACAGCCCCTAATGGTTACCCTGTGACACAGTGACCACGCCCTCCTCTGTCACAAACCAGGTGTGCTACTAGAGAGCCTCGATCCCTCTATTGTTCTGCTGTAAACAATAGGTGACCAGCTGGAGGTTATTATCTATTACATACTATCATGAATGCCACAAGTCTTTGCTGAAGGAATCACCCTTAAGGATATTTTACATGTGTGCACATCCCCACAGTATATGCATATGTATGTTTGCAGTTTCATAAGTACCCAATCACGCAATAAGTATACGGTTTTCTTAATCCTAGGAGTCTTCTAACCACGTAGGTGATACCATGCTAATAGCAGTCATATTAAAGAGAGAAAAACAAAGGAAAAGTAGATAAAAGTTTTAAGACTAATATTATGATAGTCTGTTGATAAGAGCAAGTTACCATGGTGTTGGAAGACCCAGGTATTACATAGATCACATGGTGATCATATTGACAGATGGAGAGCAAGTTATCATGTCGTTGTATGACTCAGTCATTAGAAGATCATATGGTGATCATAGTATCAGGTGGAGACAAAGTTATCATGCAGTAGGAGGACCTAGTTTTTACAAGATCTTGTTGTGATCATAGCGACAGGTGGAGAGCAAGTTGTCATGGCGTTTTTCTCTTGCAAGTAAGTACATTCTGCAGCGTTTTGAACTTCCACATAGAACATCGAATCAATACTGTTAAACGAAACGAAAAATGTTTCTGTAAAGTTGCATGACCAGATTAAGCCAGGTTCAGGCTTCTAACAGTAAGCTTAGTTACATTTAATTGATTTTCTCTTTCTTATCCTATTACATCTTGGGAAATTTCCTAAAAAATATGTTTTCACGTTTCCTTGCAATACTTTTTCTGTAGAATCTTTTGTGTGAAGTTGACTATGAGATTTGTTATGAGTTCCGATCAAAATTCAATATGCCCCAGTTCACTGAAAAGTTTACCAGACTCCTACAGACGCCCAAGATTTTATGAACCTTTAAGATTATCGTTTAAGTGGTTCATACAGGACGAACCTCATAATGAAACTCGTAACTAGAATGACGATCGTGATGAGGCCTCATAGCATGTGAATCTATTAATTGGAAAACGTTATTTTCATATCTGTTTTTTATATGTGAATCCGTGTCCATAACAAATCTATATATAAAATGCTTGCAAGGAAGTCCCATCCTAGATGAACCAGGAAAGTGTAAAATCTTATTCGTGTAGGTAGATTGCCGAGCGGCCGCTATGCAGAGTTGCAGTCTGGGGACGTGAGTTAAGGTTAAAGAAAAGGATCAGTTAAATCACTGCGTCAGAGAAGAACTTGGCGTATAACTTAAGCTTGATCCCTAGAGTAAGTAGATTCTTACGCTCAGAAGTTGCCAGTTTATCAGATATTTTATGGCAGAAATGTTCTTGTGCCTACACAGGAGTTTCCTTTGCTCTAGAATAATGATAACATAATTTATGCGAAGAATCTATGCACGAGGAGAGTACCCTACATACATCTCTGTACAAGTACCAATACATCAGGAATGTATTCTTACGCTCTGAGGTTCAATATTGTAGTACATATCTGCTTCATGGTCCATGGCGAGTATCTTATCGTCCGTGGTGAAGAGCTTACAGTACGATTCACAGGAAGCTATTTGTCTTTACATACAAAGCAATCAAAAGAAGACAAGTATTCGATAAAGTAAAGAAAGTTGATGACAAAATACTAAAGCCGATAGGAGAGGTGGTCAAAGTGATATGATCAATACAGCCAGAGGGTTAGAGCACCTTAGACGTCAGTCGGGCCTCAGATAGGCTTGAGGTGGGTCAGCCCACTTGATCCTTGTGCTCATCACTTTGTTCTCCTTCAGATTGCTCAGGACGCCTTTCTTTATACTCATTCATGTTGGCACTGCTTACTGCAGTGAAAAAGCTTCATCTCTCGGTTGTGTCTGCGGTGTTGTCAGGTCCGTTGCGATGCTGGAACGTTGTGGGCTCACCTGGAGGATGCCATCCCAAGAGACGTCCAACAATATTAATGGCCCTGGACGCGGTGCAGGAAACGCCTCACGTGACTCTAAGTCCTGGCGTCAAAGAGACGTGGTGGCCAGACTAGCAAGTGCCGGCCTTCATCCATGGCTCCTCCGTGCTCCATCTTGTGCTCTTTCTCACAAACCCAACCAAATTCCTCCGGTTGATGTGGCTTAACCGGAAGCCCCAGAACCACCTGTTCTTCAGCCTGTCGCCGAGCTCTAACACCAATGTCCTAAACCATGATGTCTTCAACAGCGTCCAGAGGCTGGCATTAATCACGGAACTATCTGATGAGGTACATGGGAGACCTCATATAATGGGTGTATATACTATCCAGCCCTTCTCATCAAGCACTCAAAAGTTCCTTAGTGGGTGGAATAAACAGCATTACAATAAGTGGGACAAATATTCACAGACCGATATCCGACCTTTGACGGCTACAAGTTTGAGCTGGCCACTTAGCTCAAAGATCCTCCCTTTGTATACCAAAGAAACCTTGCTTCTGACCGCTCTACAAACGGAATGACATTGAAACTGCTGAACATCCTCTCTCTCCTGAAAACTGAATTTCACATACACATCTCTTTAAGGTCTCCTGATCTAAAGTGGGGAGCAATTGAAGACGGATCTTTGAATGGCCCCATCTTCCTAAGCTGGTCACCTCACTCCTCCAACCTCCATACTCTACCCTCCCAGCTGACAACGGCATCTTCCCTATCTGGTCATTCCATTCTCCCAACCACCTTACTCTATCCTCCCAGCTAACCACCTCATCTTCCCTATCTGGTCACTCCACTCCCAGCCTCCCTACTCTACTCTCTCAGCTGACCACCCCATCTTCCCTGTCTGGTCACCCTACTCTCCCAACCTCCCTACTCTACCCTTCTCACGTAGTCACTCTCCCTCATACTTGGTCATTTTATTCCCTTCCCCCTCCCGTGTATGGACTCCCTACCCCTCTCCCTCTGGTCATACCTTCTCTATGTAGAGTTACTTTACCCTCTTTCTTTAGCTTTATTTCTACCCTAATTGGTTACCCTACCACCCTAACTAATCCTACAGTTTTTGTCAGCCAATCATGTTCTCCGTCCTACCAGGCCAGACTACACCCTTCCTGTGAGACAGTTTCATTCTCTCCCTAATTGGCCACGCTCTCCAACCTCTTCCTCAGACTCGGTACAGACGATGGTGAGCCAAACACTCACAGATAATTTAGAGAGCGGAGGAGAGCCTGACTAATAGAGATATGCTGCAGTCGCATGGTCCACATTACACTGATGGAGGATGGAAATGTAAGGGGCTTCCACCCTGCACAGCCTCCCTGTGACTGGTCTGTCCCCGAGGATCTGCGTCTGATTAGAGATGTTCAGTACCAGGGGAAAGCATCCGCACTGACACCGCTGTTTCTATTTTGAGATTCTAATTCTTTTCGTCACATGACATTTCCCCTGGGAATATAAGTAATTTGCAAACCTCCCTGGATAAATATGATGAGTGAGATGCAGCCTACGTTGAGATGCTGTCGGGCCAGAATAATGTAGAGTGAACACACTATATAGAGTTGCCTCCGTCTGCCACGATGGGACATTATCTGCTCTGGCATTAATCCATCAGTCAAACCAACAATAATTGTAGGACTTTCTCAGAGAAACGACCTCGTTATGAAAGAAAGTTATCCACCAGCCTGTATTTATGTTGTGCCATGTAAACTGTGCGTGTGTGTGTACATAAAACAGGAAAGACACGGTACATATAGGGAAGGTTGAGAGACGGGTCAACACGTGTAAAACTCGCTTCCTATAAAAGAAATTGTAACCATGCACACACCATAACTCATAACGCTGGGCTTCCAAACACAACGTTTACCTTTTGGGTAAGAGGAAACTGGAGTTTTGCCTCATATAGCTGTTAGTTAGGACAAAGACCAGATTCCTTTGACGTACGAAATGAAAGTAAAGTAAAAAATCCCTGATGTAGGTTAGATTTACTGGGTGGAAAGGACGATCAGACCAAGGGGATTTAATGCTCACTCCGGGATTACAAATAGGATTAATAGTTGGGATTACAGAAATGATCACTATATGGGATGATATGGAGGATTAACATTTGAGAATAAGGAGGATTACAGAGAGGATGAATACATGGGACTACGCACAGCAGGTTAACACAACCACACAAAGAATAACTTTAGCTAAATAGAATAAATTTACAAGATAAATTTTGTATAAAGGAATGCAGATAAAAGTTCTATTTGTCATTTGAATTGTTGTTCCCGTAAGAATCTTTTCAGATGTTACTTCTCCAGGAATGATTAACAAAGACACGTTTTGGAGTGAGCAAGTGCCGGTTGTTTAGCTAGACAGCACTATAGAGGCTGTACTGCTAGGCGCACGGTCCTCCACAACCGGTAAAGTGGCCACTGCCTACCGTTAGCAGAGATGGCGTTATGGACTTTGTTTCAATAAACTTTTCTGTAAAGATTATCTTTCCCTGACCACATCCACACTGTAGTCTCACCTCCCGACCTGTCACGGGCTTGGACTTCATTAGGTTTATTTCATTCATTTATCATTCTTACTTGCCTGTTTCTGCATTTCATTTGTCTCTCTTGTTGCCCTACACTGACCACCAAATACCATCTCAACAGGCATGATATCATGATTTCCTCAACACATGAGGTTTACTGTAGTAAAGTCAAGTGGTCACTTTGGATATCGATTGGTTATGGTCTGCTGAATGTCTGCTGATAATGTGGATCCAAAAGGGAAGGTGCAGCGCAGATGAGACAACAGGCCAAGTGTGGAAACTCAAAGCAGAAATTCCACCGGGTTATGAATGCTTTATTAACTACTTAAAACGTAAGATGATTATGCATTTACGCGTTCTTAAACTTTCCTTAATTTACATTTCATGTCACTCAATTCTCTGTGTAATTTTGCTAATGACAAATAGTTTTAGCTTTCATGAATTCAAATACTAGAAATTATGACTAGGAAAAAAACTTCCAAACTTTAAATTATAAACCATTATAATCGCATGTAGAAGCTGCGTAATGGAAGCCACAACTAAACACGTTAAATACACTAATACTGCCATCTCTTTCAATACTTCCTTCTCATATTTAAAGCAACGTAATCATTAATACTATCACACGATACGATGTACAGGTTAGAAGAGTTAGGCATCTTGATTAAGAATTACAAACAACGGAGAGCGCTATCACTATTATATTTTCGATCGTACCCCCACTTCTCGTTTTCTACACTTGATCCAAAGATAATCTCACGGAATTCATATAGCCTATAATCACTTGACGCATTGCCAGACAACGCTCAGCATATTACCTGTAATTAATGAAACATAATCGCTAAACAACATTCAACATATTGCCTATAATTGATAAAACATGATAGTCCAACAGCGCGCAACATATAATCTATGACTTACGGAAACATGATCACCAGACAAGTTAATTAATATGTAATCAAGTTACCAAATATCATGCAATCTATAACCTATGATTGACAGAACATGATCACCAAACAAAGTGCAACATATAACCTATAACTGATGAAACATGATAACCAAGCAAGTTAATGAATAAGGAATTATGTTACCTTCCTCCGCCCTGCAGGTCTAGGGTTGTGACAGCCATCAGTCACGAGTGACGAGACTTTCACGAGATTCGTCACTTTTACAATATTTCCAAGTGGTCGCACTATATTCACCCACTGTATATATTTTTGAATGCTATTTTATATTCATGCACTTTACCATCACTCTACTGTTCAAATATATTACCTTATTGTTCATCAGTTCTATATATCTGGCAATTTACTGGTGTTCATTCTCACTTTACAGACTTTTTCCATAGTTTGAGATCATGAGTCATTACTTACTGTTTGGTAGACGAGTAACAAGTGAGTACAGGCATGCGCTCTGGGGCAGCTGCTGTTTCCAAAGTACACATCACTCTGACCTTACTCACACGAGAGTGGAGGTTGCACTAAATTTTTACATTTACCGTTTTCTAGCACAGTCAGGTCAGTTCACAAACAATGATTATCTACTGATTTTTTCTCGAGAAATAAACTTTTTCGTCTCTTGATTTTTCTTTATTCTCTTCATTTGATTTTTTTTGTTGTTGAAAATATCACATTATACTTTTCCTTGATCTGATCACAGAATGTAACATATCACACACAAGCTGTACTGCACGTCCGTGACTTCCGTCTCGCTTCACCTGAGGTCACGGTAGAAATGACAGTTCTGACCTGGTCTTGGGAGCGGGCTGGGCCAGGTAACTATGTCATGACCAGCAGTTTGACCATCGAACCGGTAGTTTGGCTGGATCACTGTTGACAAGTATAAATCTGATGCCAAGAGTCTCGATTTCTGTTTTATCTAATGGATAGCTTTTTAAACTAACCAATAAACGTTACTCATTTTTCAGTTGATTACTATAGTTGGGTTGGGTTTATATCTATGGACCCCCGCAGACGTTAACACTGGCAAACGTGTGGACGGAGCAGTGATAACGCGGCCGATGTACAGAGGGGTTTGTCCCTGATACGCTGGGTCAGATGACGTCATGCTGATATTGGTGACGCCTTAGAGGTACAGCAGAGGTCAATACGAAGGTAGAGCAGAAGATAACCTGGAGGTACCAGAAGACAACCTAAAGGGACATTAGATGACGACCTGGGTGTTGGTCAAACAACATCCTGAATGTGCAGTAGAGAACGACTTGGAGGCACAGTAAAAAGTAACCCTTAGGTATAGCAGAAGAGAATCTGGAGGTAAATTAGAGGACAATTTGGAGGTACAGCAGACGACGACCTTTAAGTATAGCAGATGACGAATTTGAGGTACAGTAGGCGACAAGAGGAATGTACACCAGAGGACAACCTGGCAGTTCAACAGAAGACAACTGGAGGTACAGTAGAAGACGAACAGGATGTAAAGCTGAAGACAACCTGAAGGTTCAGAAGAATAAAACATAAATGTACAATAAAGATCAACCTGGAGTTGCAGCAGAAGAAAACCTGGATGTACAACAGAAGAAAACCTGGATGTACAGTAGAACACAGCCTGGAGGTACGAGAGATGACGATCTGGGGGTACAGCGATAGATAACCTGAAGGTATATTAGAAAACACCTAGAAATACAACACAAACACCTTGGAAGTGCATCAGAAGATATCGTGGGGATAAAGCAAAAGGAAGCCTGGAGGCATAGCAGAAGACACCTTGGAGCCTTAAGCAGACATCCTGAATGTACGGCAGAAGACAACTGGGATGTACAACAACAGAAGGCGACATGTTACTAAATGTAAGGCATATCAAGGGGTCATAAATGGCAGTATTGTTAAGAAAGAAGAATTATCATTCAGTAAGACTGCATCTTATAAAAAGTTATAGAATCGTATCAGTTTAAGGTAACCTTAGCGTATGTAAAGCATAAGATATATTATTTGAACTGAACAGCAAAACAATAAAATGCTCGTACATTTCTGTGTTTACATAAAAAATATTTTGAAGTATACGTCATCAGGCAGACTTATCATGGAACAGGAACGTTACAACATCAGAAGACGTCACAAAAAATAAATACGTGTAAAAGTTTACGTGTAAACTTCGGCTGGAATCCAGAGGCGTGTTAACACTCTCAGGTCTTAGGCCGGGTGACTCCCATCCGCCCAGGGTTTCGGGGTCTCGATGTGCTTCACACTACAGCCAAATATCTTTTCATTTTTCTTTATTAAATGCGTTGTTTATGAGATAGTTATTCCAGTTTTTCCTTCACCAAAAAGATCCTTAAAAGCTCATCTAGCGTTACTTTTAAAAAAATATGTATGAGAAAGTAGATAAAACATGAAATCACGCGATCAAAGAATATTCTTAACATTCATGTGTAAAAACGTATTGCTTCTAAATAAACTATAGATAACATAACTACTCTCTTATATTGTCTATAGGTTTCCCCAGAAGTAAAACATAATAAGGATTTGACAATAAATTATACGGAAACAGCAACCACTTGCGTCCTGGGTTTCGAGGACTCGTTCAGTGATTCACCGCTAGCGTCAAACATGTCTATAATTTCAGTGAAAAATTGCTTGCCCCGTCAAGGTCACCCAACATCCTCAGTACGACTTCTCTATCCAATAAAGAACACTATAATATTTGGCCTTCACTTGCTGCCTATTGTGACGAACGCTTGAAATCGTCATGGCGTCAAGAACTGAATGTTTGCATTCTTACAATGTCTGAACACCAAATGAGGTTGCCTTAGGATTATTAGCCATTCCTCTTCTATCAACTGATATGCCAACAGTTTTCACACCGTAACACTGAGGTAACACAACCTTAAAACGGGTTTAGAATAATTGTACAGACACACTGGATACATCCTTACGTTGCCAGTGCTCCGGTTTAACTGACACAAACTTCACAAATTTGAACAAAGGAAAATTTATTTAAGAAGTGAAACTACCCCAGGTTAGCAAACTTTTTATGAAGTTCTCAAATATTTCCACTAACGGCATCTTTTGGTTAAGCTGGAAGCTTGTAAAGGAGAGTGTAGAGAACAGTTACCGTAGACTAAACTTTTTTTGTGAGTGACACTGTAAAATGAGCTTAATGAGAAAACTATACTATCTAATTATCAAAGCTTTGTTTGATTTTGATCAGTGTATAGATATATGCATGATATTTATGTGCTACTGTAACCATTAACACTAACTTTTGGAATCTTTCGAAAATCGGTGGAACTTTAGATCATTGTGTATAGTTCTCCTTTTTCTACATGCAGAGCGGCTCTTCCATCCACGTAAACTTATGTCATGATATGCGCCACCACCTTCTCTGCTGAGACTATCAAAACAAAATGACGTCAGAGCAGACGACAGTCAGACAACATCCGATTATTGTCACGCTAACTGACCGCTGAGGTAGCAACTAAAGTAGATACTGTATTAGATATCGCTTTCGCGCTAGATTGACACCACATCAGTGTGGGAGTGTAATTTTTCTCAAATATATCTTCCTTGGTCGGACAGATATGCCAGCCGTACGATCAAAGGTCACTAGCAAAGCAAAGAACACGTACGAAAGCCAAAGATACACAATAAAACCAGAATTCAACTTAAACACAATGCTTCATACATAGTTTCACGTATAACAACCCTGAGAGAGTTGCGCTACCTTGCGGCCCCAGGCACTATATCAAAACCATCAATTCCTCATACTTTAGAATAAGCATGAAATTATAACACTGTATACATATATCTTATAGAAGTTGGTCACGGAGTCAATAGCATGCTGGGTTAACATTAAGTAACTTTCATGTGGAATCTATGTTTCTGAATATCTTATACCTCGAACCCCTCCCGCATTTGATGCCATAATAGTCACAAATTTTCAAAGAAACTCATCTGTTGGAAAATCATATTCAGTTGTAAAGTGTCTAGTTCACGAAGTGCATTTAAAGGGTCTTTTTATCACTTGTGACTTGCCCTTTGTGTACTGAACATAATGAAGGAACTCATCGGTTAAGCAGTCCTCTAGGTTCCTCTGGATACGCCTGTTGCAACCTTACACCCATTTTACGGATTTCAGTGGTATCACTTCCCTTAACAATGCTCATGTCAGTCAGTACACCCACACAGGTATTGACAGCTTAATACAAAGCCTTTTCATGGTTCAGTTCTACAGTCAGATAATAAACGATGATGTAAAAGACACTGATGTGAAATTGGTTTCGTGCTGATTGTGGCTGAATTGTACTCATATTTTCCTTAATACAACTTATCTTCCACTAACAACTCACCTTCCTGTTCGTAGCGGCAAAAGTGAGAACGATTTTTTCTTATCCACGCAAGCAAGGTCATACACTTTGGTACAGGTCATAAGTGTACAATCCTTTGCTTGCAACAGCTTCCTGTCATCAGTGGCGTATTAAGGATTGTAGGACTCTGAGGCCAAAATATTCTTGCTCCCCCTCCACCCTTTCCTTGAGTTCTTTGGGTGATGTAATGAAACTATGTCTAGTATACACAGTATCTATTTCTAAATGTAACTACATAAGCTTTGAACATTTCCAAATACCTGGTATGTTTGACATAATCATGAAATCATAAAGGAATGATTACTAAAGGAAAGTCGAATCTTCTCGTTTTCA
>JAYMFT010174099.1:0-26155 GCA_038088735.1 Panulirus argus
TATATATATATATATATATATATATATATATATATATCGTAGCCTGAGCCAGGTACCCATTTTATCGACCAACCCCTAAGGGTGGATAAACATCTGGGTTGATTGTGGACCGACTGCCTCAATCAGGATTCGAACCTATGCGCTCGACCCTGGGCGTCCCGTGAATGCGTCACGGTCAGGAACGCTAACCGCTACACCGCGGGACATTTAAGGCCTTTGACATCTAAGCCACCACAGAAGTGTTGGTCTGGCGCAAGAAAGAAAAAGAAAATCAATATTTACTGAATATCAAGTGGAAAAAAAGAGTGGAAAGAAGAGAAAACTGCAGGATAAAAGGAGAAGCAGGGTCTACGAAAAGATATGATGATAATTATTAGAAAACTATAAACCACGAGCTTTTCTCCAGCCGCAGGAAGTGTTTTTATTTTTAAGTTGAAGGCTCCAGTCACGGACAAAAGTTCACATCAAGGCCGGGCTCTTATTGAAATACAGAGAGAATTGACAAAGGGAGAAAAAAAGACAGGGAAGGTATTTAAGAATTTTTGAGAAAGTGAAAAACATGTCTCTTGAAATGAGCCAGGTCATAGTTATTGGGAAGACATGAGAAGCTAGAGAGTTCCAGAGCTTCAACGCGTTGGGAAAGAAGCAGTTATCAAAACGGCACACTCTGTGACGCAGCAGCTTGCCGAGTATTCCGTGGTCTAGCTAGTGGTGGGGGCACACAAGCAACCAGTTCTCTGGAGCAAAAGCCGAAGTAATACCTATAGAAGAGGGAAAGTGAAACAACATTGCGGCGTAGGACAAGAGGGTCAAGTTTGGAAGTTAGCCTGGGACAGTTTATAGGTCGGATCGCTTTCGACTCAACTCTGTCAAATGTAAAGTTTATAGCATTTTCTGCAACAGTAAAACAGTAATAGGCTACAAGAAAGAGAGAGGAAACAAGAGGCTTCAGAAAAAAGGAGGAGATTTATGAGAAGGAGAAATAAGTGAACTACAAGCTATGGCAAAATTTAATAGTGGGAGAGCAGGTCATAGGAGGAGAGACAAGGTATAAGTAGGGAATGCAGACAAAGTTAAACATTATGATGAGAACAAAGCACAGTATAAGGGAACTACTGGTTACAAGAAAGTCTGGTTGACTATACGAAGCAAGACGACTAGAATCAAATGACATGTTATACAAGATTACGAACTATAAGGAGAGAACATGGACAATCCTCTGTCCAACCTGAAAAATTAAGAGATAAGTAATTCTGAAGAGATATTAAAACATAATTATGCAAAACGTTTAGTAGTCTCGTAGCATTTGCTGAAGCTGTAGTCAGCTCTGGAGCAACCCAAAACGCTCATGTAGTCAACACAGCAATCGTATGAGTAGTGGCATGGCTTTAATGGCATAAGAAGGTCCACTTAAACGCATTATCCGCTGACATAACGCATGATCAAATTGTATCCTAATAATTCACATGATATTAGGGATATGATCACCGTATGAACAGAATAACTGGGCCAAAAATGATCATAGACTACACACAAGTCCTTTCTAATGTTGTCGACAGACAAGAGCTTCAGTACAGTGGCCATATATACATAGTAGTAATAGGGAGTGATGCAATAAACCTTAGTACCCTCCGACTAACATCATGCTTTGAGAAATCGCGATTTTTCACCCATTCGCCGCAACAAATTTCCAAAGTGAAGCTTTACTATGATGCCCCGTGGGCCACGCCAAACCCGAATAGAATCGTCAGGCGCCAGCCACATTGTGCTCAGAGTAAATCTCTTGAATATACTGAATTAAGGGCGAGTGTCCTTTTTGCCACATACAGAACGTTATGAATACTGGTGCATATTTCAACTGCTGATAACTTCACCAACTGTTGCTGAAACTGATATATAAGTTTCGAATTCATGAGCCGGTGATGAAATTGATGTGCAAGTGAAGTCAAGACTAATTGTGATCTCAAACTGCTGACGAATTCATATGCTATCAATATGCAATAAATGTGGTATATAAATATGCTAGCAATAAATCTATAAATTACACACTACATATGACGTAACTAACAACTACAAACTAGTGTTGTAAGTAATTAGTTGTGGGAGTCAGTAATTATTATGATGATCCAGCAAGATATTATGAAATGAGTGACTTCACGAGAGGTGACTTTTGTAGTTAAAATTGAAACTTCGAAACTTAGTGTAATTGGTAACTACAGGTATCTCTCTCTACTGTTGGTGACATTGAAAAATTAAAGACATTCATTACAAAATATCGGTAAAGTTTGGTATTACAATCACTGCTGCTAATGAAGTCATTCACCTTGAGCTATCTTTGATAACTGTAAATATCCCTAGAAAACAACGTTACTTACTGCTGGTGATGCAAAGAAAACTGAGAATAGTTATCAACAGTTGGTAACAGGAAAATAAATATCGATGCTAACTCGATGTTCTCAACACCTGCATAAAATCATTTCTAACTGCTGGCATCAAGAGGTGCAGGTTGGTAATTTATGAGGATGTGCTAGAACACTTTCTCACAGGCAACTGCTGGCGATTCCAAGAGCTACAGAAACTCGTATTGCCTGTCTTTGATCTCATGTACCACTACAGTTCTCACAGCGACCTCCTGGCGACGTGACTCTTTGTCAACGAATCGCCTGGCCTGGTAAGGGGCACCTTGCCCTTAGATGGACCATTACCCTCTCACTCCTTCTTGGTTATGTCAGCGACTGGTCCTGCCTGAGCTTCGAGGACATCTATTCGTCAAAGACGAATCCAGTGATGTCTCGAGGCTGATCAACTTATTTTCTTATCATGACCAATAAGTGAAAATACAGAACTGACCTCAAAAATGTATATGATAAAATGGTTTATGAATCCGTGCATTCTATTCTGTCGAAGAAGTAGTCTTCAGCAACCGAAGAGATACGTTCGAGTATTTCTAAAGCGAGACAGTCTGAACCAAGACGTTCAGGAGGATCTGGACTGGTGGCGTTCGTGTGCAACTTACCGAAGTGAAATCTCCACAAGTCGTTGAGCATCTCCCCTTGTCGCTCGCCGCCGAACACGACCATAGAGGAGTGAAGCTTGGCAGCGACGTGGGAGTGGAGGTAGCCAGGGTTGGGTCGCGCCCGGATCTGCGTCCACGTCCGGCCCACTGCGAAATAATAGATCAGTCAGTCAAGTCAAACACGAGCCATTTTGTGTCTACATTTAAAAACTAGTTTCACCCTCATTAAGGCTGGTTAGTCGAGCCTCGTCCACACATTTTCTTCATGTTTTCCGACCTGTCGCTATAATTACTATGACGTACTGTCAAGAGCGTAAAAAAGTTTGCTTTTCATTCCCCACGCTGCCGTCACCTTCATTAGGATATAATCGATGCCCGTTTGCTAAAAGAATTTTGCTAATTAACATTTCAGACAAACATCAATTTCGTTAGGTACTGGGTACAGTGTGTGTGTGTGTGTGTGTGTTTTATTACTATTTATGTGTTACGGGAAGAGGGTTTTACACGTGTGGCTTTCTCTCGATGCGCGCAAAATAAACAATTAAAGAATTAAAGAAAAGTTTATTGAATTAAGGCAGCCATTCAGCTGAAAATGCACAGTTCAGGAATTAGATGACTTTGGATAATAATAGTAATTAGTTAATAACCTCAAGGTGGGACTGGACACTTCTACGCTTTGGATAAGCACACGAGTGAAGTCTATCTACACAGTACAGGAAGTTTTACACAGCATTAACAGCGATGTTTTGATACCTGCTTCTTTCCCAACACGACGAAGCTTTGGAACTCTCTAGCTTCTCATGTCTTTCCCAATAACTATGACCTGGCTCATTTCAAGAGCCATGTTTTTCACTTTCTCAAAAATTTGCAAATACTTTCCCTGTTTGTTTTTCCCCCTTTCACAATTCTGTCTATATTTCAATCAGGGCCCGGCCTTGATGTGGACTTTTGTCCGTGACTGGAGCCTTCAACATAAAAAAAAAAAGTGAACCACACCAACCAAACATTCCAAACTGGCTGTATGGTAGTTGTCCATACCTGACAAACACCCCACACTTATTGTATGTTATTGGCCCATGCCAACCAAACGCCACACAATGACTGTGTGGTAGTGACCCATACCAGGCACACATCCCACACAGACTGTATGGTACTGAACCATACTAGGTACACACCCTACAATAGCTGCATGGTAGAAACCCATGCTAGGTACACACCATACTCTGGCTGTATGGTAGTGACCCATGCCAGGTACACACCCCAAACTGACAGCACGGTAGTGATCAATGCCAAGCACACACTCCACGTTTACTATACGGTATTGACCCATATCAACCAAACACCCCACAGTGACTGCATGTAAGTGACCCAAGCCAGACACATATCCCACACTGACTGTATAGTTGTGACCCAGGCCAGGTACACACCCCAATAAAGATGTATGGTAGTGACCCATGCCAGGATAACACCCCACAGTGCCTCTATGGAAGGGACCCATGTAAGAAAGACACCCTACAATGACTGTATGGTAGTGACCCATGAAAGGCACACACCTCTCACTTACTTTATGGTAACGACCCATGCTAACCAAACGCCCCACACTAAGTGTATGGTAATGACCAAAGCCAGGCACACAACCTACACTGACTGTATAGTAGTTACCCATGCCACGCAAAACCCCCAGACTGACTTTATTGTAGTGACTAATGAAAAGCACACCCCCATACGGACTGCATGGCAGGCACACACACCTTACTGACTGTTTGCTAGTGAGCCACTCCAGGCACACATCCCACACTGACGGTATGGTAGTGATCCATGTCAGCTACGCACCCCAAATTGACTGTACGGTAGTAACCAGACGGTCACACAACTCACACTGACTATATGGTTGTGAACCATGTCAGTCAAACTCCCTACATTGACTGTATGGTACTGATTCATGCCAGGCATACATCCCACACTAACTATATGGTAGTGACCCATACTAGACAAACTCCCCACACTGACCGTATGATAATGGCCTATGAAATGCAGGCACCAAGCAGACACCAAAGTGACTGTATGGTAGTGACCCATGCTTAGCACACACTCCTCACTGACTGTATGGTAGTGACCAATCCAAGCACACAGCCAACACTGACCGTAGGGTAGTGACCCATGCCAGGTACAGACCCCACACTGCATGTATGGCAGTGACTCATGCCAAGCACACACCTTGCACTGACTGTATGATATTGACCCATGGCAGGCACACACCCTACACTGATTTTGTGATAGTGAACAACTCCAGGCACAAATCCCACACTGACTCTGTGGTGGTGACCCATGCCAGATACCCCGTAATAACTTGATGGTAGTGACCCATACCAGACAAACACCCAACTGTATGGTTGCGACCCATGCAAGGCAAACACACTGAACTGTCTGAATGGTATTTACCCATGAAAGCCACACTCCTTACACTAAGTGTATGGTAGTGACCTATTCTAGGTACACAACCCACTCTGTATGTAGTGATCCACCTAGGCACACACCCAATACTGACTGAATGGTCATCACCCATGCCAGTCAAACACCCCACAATGATTGTTAGGTAGTGGCCCGCGAAAGGCACACGCCTTAGTCTGACTGTATGGTAGAGACCCACGCCAACCAACCATCCCAAACTGACTCTATGGTAATGACCTATGCCAGGCACACACTCCACACTGACTGTATGGTAATGATCCACGACAGGCAAACACCTCACAGTGACTGTGTAGTAGTAACCCATGATATGCAAACATTCCACACTGAATATGGTAGTGACCCATGCCTGGAAAACCCTACACTGACTCTATGGTAGTGATCCATGCCAGGCAAACACCCCATACAGACAGTATGATAGAGTACCATGCCAGGCAAATATCCCACATTGACTGTATGTAGTGACCTATGCCAAGCACACACCCCACACTAGCTCTGTGATAGTGTACCACTCCAGGCACACATCCCACACTGACTTTATGGTAGTGACCTATGACAGACACACACCCCATAATTACTGTATGGTAGTGACCACGCAAGGCAAACACCCTTCACTATATGGTAGAGACCCATGAAATGCACATACCTCACACTGATCAAATGGTAGTGATGCATGCTAAGTACACACCAAACTCTGACTGTATGTAGTGACCCATGTAAGGAACATGCCCCAAACTGACTGTATGGTAATGACCCATGCCAGGCAAACACCACACATTGATTGTAAGGTATTGACCCAAGAAAGGCGAATGCCTCACAATGACTGTATGGTAGTGACCCACACCAACCAAACATTCCAAAATGACTGTATGGTAGTGGCCCATACCTGGCAAACACCCCACACTTAATGTATGGTATTGGCCTATACTAACCAAAAACCGCACACTGACTGTGTGGTAGTGTCCCACACCAGGCACACATCCCACACAGACTCTATGGTATTGGCCCATACTAGGTACAAACCCTACAATAACTGTATGGTAGTGACCCATGCTAGGTACACATAATACACCAGCTGTATGGTAGTGATCAGTGCCAGACACACACCCCACATTTACTGTATGATATTGACCCATGTCAACCAAACATCTTACACTGACTGTATGGTAGTGACCCAAGCCACGCACAGATCCCACACTGACTGTATAGTTGTGACCCAGGCCAGGTACACACCTCACAAAAGTTGTATGGTAGTGACCCTTGCCAACCAAACACCCAAACTGACTTTATTGTAGTAACCCAAGCCAGGCATACATCCCAAAAGACTGTATAGTTGTGACCCATGCCAGGTACGCAACCCACAACTATATTTGGATTGACCCATGCCAACCAAATACCCCAGAATAACTTTATGATAGTGACCCATGTGAGGAAAAACCCCACAGTGACTCTTTGGAAATGACCCATGAAAGGAAGTCACCTAACATTGACTGTGTGATAGTGACCCATATCAGGCACACTCCACTCACTGTATGGTAGTGACCCATGCCAACCAAACACCCCACACTGACTGTATGGTAGTGACCTAAGCCAGACACACATCCCACACTTACTGTATGGTAGTGATCCATGCCAATCAAACTTCCCTACTTTCACTGTATGTTAGTGACCCATGAAAGGAAGACAACCTAGAATGACTGTAGAGAAGTGACCCATGAAAGGCACACACCTCAATCTTACCGTATGGTAGTGACCCATGCCAACCATACACCCCACACTGACTGTATAGTAGTGACCCATGCCAGGTTCACGTCCCACGATAACTGTATGGTAGTGACCCATGCCAGGCAAACGACTTACACTGAATTTATGATAGTGACCCATGAAAGGCACACACAACACACTGATTGTATGGTAATGACTCATGCCAGGTACGCACACTACGCCCTTTCTACGGTAGTGACCCAAGCCAGGCAAGCTCCCTACATTGACTGCATGGCAGTGATATATGAAATGCATATGCCTCACATTGACT
This sequence comes from Panulirus argus, assembly GCA_038088735.1. Taxonomy (NCBI): domain Eukaryota; kingdom Metazoa; phylum Arthropoda; class Malacostraca; order Decapoda; family Palinuridae; genus Panulirus; species Panulirus argus. The sequence continues at coordinate 7,521 of JAYMFT010174099.1, forward strand.
GTATGGCAGTAACCTATGCCAATCAAACATCTTACACTGACTGTATAGTAGTGAGCCATGACAGGCACACACCCCACATTTACTGTAGGGTAGTGAACCATGACAGGAACACACCCTACATTTACTCTAGGGTAGTGACCCATGCCAACCAAACGACCCACAATGACAGTATGGTAGTGATCCATGCTAGGCACACATTCCACACTGAGAGTATGGTAGTGACCCATGCTAGGCACACATTCCACACTGACTGTATGGTAGTGACCAATGCCAGGTATGCATCCCAAAGTAACTGTAAGGTAGTGACCCATGCCAGACACACATACAACATTGACTGTATGGTAGTAACCCATGCCAGACACACACCCCACACTGACTCTATGATAGTGATCCATGCCAGGCACATCCCACACTGACTGTATGGTAATGACCCATTCAAGGCAAACACCCCACACTGACTGTATGGTAGCGACCCATGCAAGGCAAACACCCTACACTGTCTCTATGGTCGTGACTCATGAAAGGAACACATCTCACTCTGATCGTATGGTAGTGACCCATGCTAGGAACACACCCAACTCTGACCGTACGTAGTGACCCATGCTAACCAAACACCAAACACTGAAAGGATGGTAGTGACCCATGACAGGCAAACATCCGACATTGATTGTAAGGTAGTGACAAGTGAAAGGCGCACGCTTCACACTGACTGTATGGTATTGGCCCTGCCAACCAAACAACGCACGCTGAATGTGTGGTATTGACCCATACCAGGCACATATCTCACACTGACTGTATGGTATTGACCCATACTAGGTATACACCCTACAATAACTGTATGGTAGTGACCCATGCTAAGTACAAACCATCCTCTGGCTGTATTGTAGTGACCCATGCTAGGGATACACCACACACTTAGTGTAAGGTACTGACCCATGCCAGGCACACACCCTACACTTACTTTATGGTTTTGACCCATATCAATCAAACTCACGAAATTGTCACTATGGTAGTCACCCAAGCATGGCACACATCACACACTGACTCTATGGTTGTGACCCCTTCCAGTTACACACACCACAGTAGCTATATGGTAGCGACCCATGCCAGGAAAACACCCCACAGTGACTCTGAGGTAGTGACACATGAAAGGAAGACACCCCACAATGACTGTATAGTGGTGACCCATGAAAGGCACACATCTCACACTTTCTATATGGTAGTGATCCATGTCAATCAAACACCCCACACTAACTGTACGGTAGAGACCTAAGGTAGGCAAACATCCCATACTGACTGTATAGTTGCGACCTATGCCAGGAACCCACCCCACAAAAACTGTATGATAGTTACCAATGTGGGGAAACACCCCCATAGTGACTCCGTGGTAGTTACCCATGAAAGGAAGTCACCCCACAATGACTGCATGGTAGTGACCCATGCCAGACATAAACCTCACACCGACTGTATGGTAGTGACCTATGCCAGTCACACACCCCACACTGACTCTATAGAAATGACCCATGACAACCAAACACCCCACACTGACTATGGTAGTGACCCATGCCAACCAAACATACCACACTGACAATATGATGGTGACCCATGCCAGGGACACATCCCACATTGACCATATGGTAGTTATCCATGCTAGGTACACACCCCACAATGACTGTATGGTCGTGACCGATGCCAGGCACACACCCCACAGTTACTGTATGGTTGTGACCCATTCCAGGTACACACCCAATAGTGATGTATGGTAGAGACTAATGGAAAAAAAACACTCCAAACTGACTGCATGGTAGTGATCTTTGCCAGGCAAAAACCCTACAGTGACTGTACGGTAGTGGCAATTGAAAGGCAGTCACCCAAAACTAACTCTCTGATAGTGACCCATGTCAGGCAAATACCCCACACTAACTGTATTGTAGTGACTCAAGCCAGGCAAACAACCCACACTTGCTGAATGATAGTGACCATTGCCAGGTATACACCCGACAATGACTGTATGATAGTGGCCCATGAAAGGAAGACACCCTACAGTTACTGTATGGTAGTGATCCCTGCTAAGCAAAAACTCACACTAACTGTGTGGTAGTGACCCAAGACAGGCATACACCCCACGCTTAATGTATAGTAGTGACCCATAACTGGCACATATCCCACAGTGACTTTATGAAATTGACCCATTCTAGGTACACACACTACAATAACTGTATGTTAGTGACCCATGCTAAGTACACACCATACTCTGTCTGTATTGCAGTGACCCATGCTAGACACACACCACACACTCAGTGTAAGGTATTGACCCATGCCAGGCACACACCCCACACTTACTTTATGGTTTTGACCCATGCCAATCAAACTCCCGAAACTGACATTATGGTAGTCACCCAATCATGGCACATATCACACACTGACTCTATGGTTGTGACCCATTCCAGTTACACACCACAATAGCTATATGGAAGTGACCCATGCCAGGGAAACACCCCACAGTGTCTCTAAGGTAGTGACCCATGAAAGGAAGACACCCTACAATGACTGTATGGTGGCGACCCATGAAAGACACATATCTCACACTTTCTATATGGTAGTGATCCATCCAACCAAACACCCTAAACTAACTGTATGGTAGAGACCTTAGGTAGGCAAGCATCCCCACTGACTGTATAGTTGCGATCTATGCCAGGTACCCATCCCACAATAATTGTATGGTATTTAGCCATGCCAGGCAAACAACCCACAATAACTATATGATAGTTACCCATGCGAGGAAACAACCTATAGTGACTCTGTCGTAGTTACCCATAAAAGGAAGTCACCCCACAATGACTGCATGGTAGTAACCCATGCCAGACATAAACCTCACACTGACTGTATGGTAGTGACCTATGCCAGTCACACACCCCACACTGACTCTGCTGAAATGACCCATGACAACCAAACACCCCACACTGACTATGGTAGAGACCCATGCCAACCAAACATACCACACTGACTATATGATGGTGACCCATGCCAGGGACACATCCCACATTGACTATATGGTATTTATCCATGCTAGGTACACACCCCACACTGACTCTGTGGTCGTGAGCCATGCCAGGCACACCCCACAATTACTGTATGGTTGTGACCCATACCAGATACACACCCAATAGTGATGTATGGTAATGACCAAAGAAAGAAAAACACTTCAAACTGACTGCATGGTAGTGATCTTTGCCAGGCAAACACCCTACAGTGACTGTACGGTAGTGACAATTGAAAGGCATTACCCAAAACTAACTCTCTGGTAGTGACCCATGTCAGGCAAACACCCCACACTAACTGTATTGTAGTTACTCAAGCCAGGCACACACCCCACACTTCCTGCATGATAATGACCCTTGCCAGGTACACACCCGACAATGACTGTATGATAGTGACCCATGAAAGGAAGACACCCTACAGTGACTGTATGGTAGTGATCTATGCCAGGTACACACCCGATAGTGACTGTGTGATGGTGACCCATGAAAGGAAGACACCCTACAGTAACTGTATGGTAGTGATCCCTGCTAAGCAAAAACCCACAGTGACTGTGTGGTAGTGACCCATGACAGGCATACAGCCCACACTTACTGAATAGTAGTGACCCATGCCAGACACACATCCCACGCTGACTGTATGATAGTGACCCACGCCAGGCTCACAACACACACTTACTCTATGATGTTGACACATGCTAAGCACACACCCCACACTGACTGTATGGTAGTGAACCCTGACAGGCAAGCACGCCACACTGACTATGGTACTGACCCATGCCAGGTTCACACTCCACACTGAGCGTATGGAGATGACCCATGCCGGGCACACAACCCCACTGACTGTGTGGTAGTGACCAATCCAGGCACACAGTCCACACTGACCCTATGTTAGTGACCCATGCTAGGTGCACAACCCACAGGGACTGTATAATAGTTATCCCTGAAATGCGCACATCCTACATTGACTAAATGATAGTGAACAATGCCAGGCAAAAAAAAAAAAACACTCTGACTGTATGGTAGTGACTCATGCCAAGCACACACCTCACACTGACTGTATGATAGTGACCCATGCCAGGCACACATCCCACACAGTATGGTATAGACCCACACTAGGTACACACCCGACAAAAAATGTATAGTAGTGACCCATGCTATGTACACATACTCTGGCTGTATGGTAGTGACCAATGCCTGACACACACCTAAAACTGACTGTATGGCAGTGACCCATGTCAGGCACACACCCCATACTTATGGTATGGTAATGACCCATGCCAACCAAACACCCCACACTGACTGCATGGTAGTGACCCAAGCCAGGCACATATCCCACACTGACTATTGTTGTTACCCATGCCAATTACACAAGCCACGATAGCTGTATGGTAGTGACCCATGCCAGGAAAACATCCCACAGTGACTCTATGGTAGTGACCCATGAATGAAAGACACCCTATAGTGACTGTATGATATTGACCCATGAAAGGCACACACCTCACACATACTGTATGGTAGTGACCCATGCCAACCAAATACCCCTCACTAACAGTATGGTAGTGACCCAAGCCAGGCACACATCCCACTCTAACTGTATAGTTGTGACCCATGACAGGAACACATCTCACACTGACCGTATGGTAGTGACCCATGCCAGGCAAAAAGAAGCATGATAAATGTATGATAGTGACCCATGCGAGGAAACACCCCACAATGATCCTATGGTAGTGACCCAAGAAAGGAATCACCCCACAGTGTTTGTATGGTAGTGAATCATGCCAGGCACACACCTCACACTAACTGTATGATAATGATCCATGCCAGGCAAACACCCCACAGTGACTATATGGTAGTGACCCATAAAAGGCAGGCAGCACACACTGACTCTTTGGTAGTAATCCTTGCCAGGCAAACACCCTACAATAAATCTATGGCAGTGACCTATGCCAGGCACACACCCCACACTGACTGAATGGTAGTGACCACTGCAATGCACACATCCCACACTGACTGTATGGTAGTTACCCATGCCAGGCAAAACCACCAGACTGTATGGTGGTGACTAATGACAAGCACACACTCATTACTGACTATATGGTAGTGATCCTTGCCAGGCACACACCCCTCAATGACTGTATGATAAAAAACCACTCCAGGCACACATCCCACACTGACGGTATGGTAGTGATCCATGCCAGGCAAACATCCCACAGTGATTGTGTGGTAGTGATTCACACCTGGCAAACACCCTACACTAAATTTATCATCGCAACCCATGAAAGGCACACACCTCACACTGATTTTATGGTAGTGACCCATGCCAGGTACATGCCCCACACTGACTGTACGGTAACGATCCAAGACAGGCACACACCTCAGAGTGACTATATGGTAGTGAACCATGCCAGGCAAACTCCTTACACTGACTGTACAGTAGCGATTAATAAGACGCATACATCCCAGACTAACAATATGGTAGTGATCCATGCCAGACAAACACCCCATACTGACTGTATGGTAATGACCCATGAAATGCAGGTACCCAACACTGACTGTATGATAGTGACCCATGCCAGGCACAGACCCTACACTGACTGTATGGTAGTGACCCAGCCAGGACACCATTCCACACTGATTGTATGATAGTGACCAATTAAGGCACACAGCCAACACTGACCGCATGGTAGTGACCCATGAAATGCGCATATCCCACACTGACTGTATGATAATGACCCATGCCAGCCACAGACCCAACACTAACTGTATGGTAGTTACTCATGCCAAGCAGACACCTCACACTGACTGTATGATAGTGATCCATGTCAGGCACACACCCTACACTGACTGTATGATAGTGAACTACTCCAGACACAAATTCCAAACTGACTCTATGGTAGTGACCCATGCCAGATACCCATTGACAACTGTATGGTAGTGCCCATAGTGACCCATGACAGACAAACACCCAACACTGACTGTATGGTCGCGACCAATGGAAGGCAAACACACTCACTGTCTGTATGGTATTGACCCATGAAAGGCACACACCCCACACCAAACATCATATTGACTGTAAGGTAGTGACCCTTGAAAGGCATACACCTCACACCGACCATATGGTACTGACCCATGAAAGGCACAAACCACACACTGACTGTTTGGTAGTGACCCACGTCAGGCACACACCCCACACCGGCTGTATAGTAGTGACTGTGTGGTAGTGACCCATGATATGCAAACATCCCACACTGACTCTATGGTTGTAAGCCATGCCAGGCAAAAACCCTACATTGACTGTATGGTAGTGATCCATGCCAGGCAAACACTCCACACTGACAGTATGATAGTGACCCATGGCAGGCAAGCTTCCTACACTTACTGTATGGTAGTAACCCATGCCAAACACACACCCCACAATAACCGCATGGTAGTGACCCGTGCAAGGCAAGCACCCTATGATGTATGGTAGTGACCAATGAAAGGCACACACCTCACATTGATTGTATGGTGCTGATCCATGCTAGGTACACATCCAAATCTGACTTTATGTAGTGACCCATACCAGGCAAACGCCCAACAATGACTGTATAGTAGAAACCCATGCCAGGCAAACACCCCACATTTATTGTAACATAGTGACCCGTGAAAGGTACGCGCCTGACACTGACTGTATGGTAGTAATCCACGCCAACCAAACATCCCAAACTGACTATATGGTTGTGGTCCATGCCAGGCACACACCCCACACATACTGTATGGTATTGGCCCATGCCAACCAAACACCGCACACTGACTGTGTGGTAGTGACCCATACCAGGCAATTATCCCTCTCAGACTGTATGATACGAGATACACACCCTACAATAACTGTATGGTAGTGACCCATGCTATGTACACACCATTCTATGGTTGTCTGTTAGTGACCCATACCAGGTACACACCCCAAACTGATTGTATGGTAGTGACCAATGCCAGGCACATACCCCACATTTACTATATGGTATTGACCCATGTCAACAAAACCCCACACAGACTGTATGGTAGTGATCCAAACCAGGTACAGATCTCACACTGACTATATAGTTGTGACCCATGCCAGGAAAACACCCCACAGTGCCTCTATGGAAGTGACCCATGAAAGGCACACACCTCACACTTACTGTATGGTAGCAACCCCTGCCAACTAAACACCCTACACTGACTGCATCGTACTGACCAAAGCCAGGCACACATCCCACACTAACTGTATATCAGTGACCCATGCCAGGTACGCCAGCCACAATAACTGTATGGTATTGTCCCATGCCTGGCAAACACCTCACAATAAATACATGATAGTAACCCTTACGAGGAAACACCCCACGGCGACAATATGCTTGTGACCCATGAAAGGAAGTGAACCCACATTGACTGTATGGTCAGTGACACATGCCAGGGACACATCCCACAATAGCTGTATGGTGGTGACCCATGCCAGGCACACACCCCACAGTGACTGTATATTAGTGACCTATGAAAGGCAGACACCCCTCACTGACTGTTTGATAGTGAACCTCGCCAGGCAAACATCCCACACTGACTGTATGGTAGTGATCCATGCTAGGTTCACACCCCACAATAACTTTATGGTAGTGACTTATGCCAGGCAAACACCCCACACTGACTGTATGGTAGTGACCCATGTTAGGCAAACGACCTGCACTGAATTTATGATAGTGACCAATGGAAGGAAAATATTTCACACTGATTGTATGGTAATGTCCCATGCTAGGTACACACCCAACACTGACTGTACAGTAGTGACCCAAGCCAGGCACACACCCTTCAGTGACTGTATGGTAGTGAAGCATGCCAGGCAAACTCCCCACATTAACTGTATGGTAGTGACCCAAAAAAGGGATAAACTTCACACTGACTATATGGTAGCAACCTATGCCAATTAAACATCTTACACTACCTGTATGGTAGTGACCCATGGCAAGCACACACCCTACATTCACTGTAGGGTAGTGACCCATGCCAACCAAACACCATACAATGACAGTATGGTTGTGACCAATGCTAAGCACATATTCCACACCGACTTTATGGTAGTGACCCATTCCAGGTATACATCCCAAAGTAACTGTATGGTAATGACCCATGCCAGGCACAAATCCCTCACTGATTCTACGTTAGTAACCCATGCCAGATACACACCCCATTATCACTGTATAGTAGTGGCCCATGCCAGGCAAACACCAAACACTCTCTGTATAAGAGTGACCCATGAAAGAAACACACCTCACACTGATCGTATGATAGTGGCCCATGAAAGGTACACACCCAACTCTGACTGTATGTAGAGACCCATGCCAGGCACGCGCCCTACACTGACTGTATAGCAGAGTCCCATGCCTGGCAAACACCCCATTTCATTGTAAGGTAGCGACCCGTGAAAGGCACACGCCTCACACTGACTGTATGGTAGTAACCCACGCCAACCAGATATCCCAGACTGACTGTATGGTTGTGGTCCATGCCAGGCACACACCCTACACTTACTGTATGGTATTGTCCTATGCCAACCAAATTCCGCACGCTGACTATCCCACACACTCTGTATGGTATTGACCCATACTAGACACACACCCTTCAATAATTGTATGGTAGTGACCCATGCTAAGTACACACCATAATCTGGTTGTTAGTGACCCATGCTAAGTACACACCATAATCTGGTTGTTAGTGACCCATGCCAGGAACACATACCAAAGTGATTGTATGGTAGTGACCAATGCTAGGCACACACCCCACATGTACCGTATGGTATTGACCCATGTCAACCAAACACCTCACACTGGCTGTATGGTAGTGACCCAAGCTAGACATAGATCCCACACTGACTGCATAGTTGTGACCCATGCCAGGTAAACACTCCACAAAAGCTGTATGGTAGTGATCCATGCCAGGAAAACACCTCACAGTGACCCATGAAAGGCACACACCTCACACTTTCTGTATGGTAGTAACCCCTGCCAACCAAACACCCCACACTGACTGTATGGTAATGACCAAAGCCAGGCATACATCCCACAGTGACTGTATAGTTTTGACCCATGCCAGGTACACCAGCCGCAATAACTGTAAGGAATTGACCCATGCTTGGCAAACACCCGACAATAAATGTATGATAGTGATCCTTACGAGGAAACACCCCACAGTGACACTATAATAGTCACCCATGAAAGGAAGTGAACCCACATTGACTGTATGGTAGTGACACATGCCAGGCACACATCCAACACTAACTGTATGGTAGTGACCCATGCCAGGATCACATCCTACAATAACTGTATGGTAGTGACCCATGCCAAGCACACACCCCTCACTGACTGTTTGATAGTGAACCTCTCCAGGCACACATCCCACACTGACTGTGTGGTAATGACCCATGCCAGGTACACACCCCACAATAACTTAATGGTAGTGACCAATGCCAGGCGCACACCCCACACTGACTGTATAGTAGTGACTCATGGCAAGCAAACGCCCTACACTAAATTTATGATAGTGACCCATGAAAGGCACACACCTCACACTGATTGTATGGTAATGACCCATGCCAGGTACACACCCCACACTGACTGTACGGTAGTGACCCAACCCAGGCACACACCCTTCAGTGACTGTATGGTAGTGAACCATGCCAGGCAAACTACCTACATTGACTGTATGGTAGTGACCCATGTCAGGCATACACCATACATTTACTGTAGGGTAGTGACCCATGTCAGGCATACACCATACATTTACTGTAGGGTAGTGACCCATGCCAACCAAAAACTCCACACTGACAGTATGGTACTGACCAAAGCTAGGTACATATTTCACACTGACTCAATGGTAGTGATCCATGCCAGGTTTACAGCCCACAGTAATCGTATGGTAGTGACCCATGCCAGGCACAAATCCCTCACTGATTCTATGGTAATAACCCATGCCAAATACACACCCCATAATCATTGTATGGTAGTGACCCATGCCAGGCAAACACCCCAAACTGACTGTATGGTACTGAACTATGCAAGGCAAACACCCTACACTCTCTGTATGGTAGTGACCCAAGAAAGGAACACACCTCACACTGATCGTATGGTAGTGACCCATGCCAGGCAAAAACCCTACATTGATTGGAAGGTAGTGACCCGTGAAAGGCACACGCCACACCTGACTGTATGGTAGTGACCCATGCCAACCAAACATCCTAAACTGACTGTATGGTAGTGGTCCATGCCAACCAAACACCGCACACTGACTGTGTGGTAGTGACACATAACGGGCGCATATCCTATACTGACTGTATCGTATTGATCCATACTAGGTACACACTCTACAATAACTGTATGGTGGTGACCCATGCTAAGTACACACCTTAATCTGGCTGTATGGTAGTGACTCATGCCAAACACAGACCCCAAACTGACTGTAGAGTAGTGATCCATGCCAGGCACTCACTCAGCACTTACCCTATGGTACTGACCCAAATCAGGAACAAACTGCATATTTTCTGTATGATACTGACCCATGTCAACTAAACACCCCATACTGACTGTATGGTACTGACTCAGGCTAGGCACAGATCCCACACTGACTGTAGAGTTGTGACCCATGCCCAAAAAAGCTGTATGGTAGTGACTCATGCCAGGAAAAAAAACACAGTGCCTCGAAGGAAGTGACCCATGAAAGGCACACACCTCACACTTACAGTATGGTAGCGATCCATTCCAACCAAACACCCCACACTGACTATAGAGTAGTGACCAAAACCAGGCACACATCCCAAACTGACCGTATAGTTGTGACCCATCCCAGGTACGCCAACCGCAATAACTGTATAGTATTGACCCATGCCAGGCAAACACCCCACAAAAAATGTATGATAGTGACCGTTGCGAGGAAACACCTCACAATGACACTATGGTAGTGACCCATGAAAGGAAGTGAACCCCCACTGAGTGTATGGTACTGATCCATGCCAGACACACGCCTCACACTTACTGTATGGTAGTGACCCATACCAACCAAACACCCCACACTGACTGTATGGCAGTGACCCATGCCAGGAACACATCCCACACTAAAAGTATAATAGTGATCCATGCCAGGTTCACATCCCACAATAATTCTATGGTAGTGACCCATGCCAGGCACACACTCCTACAGTAACTGTATGTTATTGACCTATGAGAGGCAGACACCCCTCACTAACTGTTTGATAGTGAACCACTCCAGGCACACATCCCACACTGACTGTATGGTAGTGACCCATGCCAGGTACACACCCCACAATAAGTGTTCGGTAGTGACCGATGCCAGGAACACACCCCACACTGACTGTATAGTAATGACCCATCCCAAGCAAACAACCTACACTGAATTTATGATAGTGACCCATGAAAGGCACACACCTCACACTGATTGTATGGTAATGACCCATACCAGGTACACACCCCACACTGACTGTACGGTAGTGGCACAAGCCAGGCACACACCCTTCAGTGACTGCATGGTAGTGAACCATGCCAGGCAAGCTTCCTACATTGAATGTATGGTAGTGACCCATAAAATGCATAAACTTCACATTGACTGTATGGTAGAAACCTTTGCCAATAAAACATCTTTCACTGACTTTATGGTAGTGACCCATGCAAGGCACACACCCTACACTTGAAATAGGGTAGTGACCCATGACAACCAAACACCCCAAAATGACAGTATGGTAGTGACCGATGCTAGGCACACATTCCACACTGACTGTATGGTGGTTATCCATTCCGTATATACAACCCACTGTAACTGTATGGTAGTGCCCCATGCCAGGCACACACCCCACACTGATTCTATGTTAGTGACCCATGCCTGACACACACCCCATAATAACTGCATGGTAGTGACCCATGCCAGGCAAACACCCCACATTGACTGTATGGTAATGACTCATACTATGAATACACTCTACAATAACTTTATGGTAGTAACCCATGCTAAGTACACACCATACTCTGGCTGTATGTTAGTGACCCATGCCAGGCACACACCCAAAAATGACTGTATGGTTGTGACCAATGCCAGGTACACATCCCACACTGACCCTATGGTACTGACCTATGTCAGGCAGACACCCCACACTTACTGTATGGTACTGACCGATATCAAACATCCCACAATGATTGTAGGGTAGTGATCCAAGCCAGTCACAGGTCCCACACTCATTGTATGGTTGTGACACCCCACAAAAGCTGCATGGTAGTGACCTATGACAGAAAACATCCCACAGTGCCTCTATGGTAGTGACCCATGAAAGGAAGACTCCTAACTATGACTGTATGGTCGTGACCCATGCCAACCAAACATCCGCACTGACTGTATGGTAGTGACCCAAGTCAGGCACACATCCTACACAGACTGTGTAGTTGTGACCCATGCCAAGTACGCAACCCACAATAACTGTATTCGGATTGACCCATTCCAACCAAATACTCCACAGTAACTTTATGATAGTAACTCATGTGAGGAAACACCCCACAGTGACTCTGTGGAAGTGACCCATGAAAGGAAGTCACCCCACACTGACTGTGTGTTAGTGACCCATACCAAGCACACACCACACATTCACTGTTTGGTAGTTACCCATGCCAACTAAATACCCCACACTGACTGTGTGGTAGTGACACACGTTAGGTTCACGCCCCACAATAACTGTATGGTAGTGACCCATGCCAGGCACACACTCCGCGCTAACTGCATGGTAGTGATTCATGCCAATCAAACACTCCCATAGTCACTGTATGTTAGTGACCTATAAAAAGAAGACACCTTACAATGACTGTATGGTAATGACCCATGAAAGACACACACTTCACTCTTACTGTATGGTGGTGAACCATATAAACCAAACACCCCACACTGACTGTATGGTAGCGACCCAAGCCAAGCACACATCTCACACAGACTGTATAGTTTTGACCCATGCCAGGTACACAACCCGCAATAACTGTATGAGATTGACCCATGCCAACCAAACACCCCATAATAACTTCATGACAGTGACCAATGCGAGGAAACACCCCACAGTGACTCTGTGGAAGTGACCCATGAAAGGAGGTCACCCCACATTGACTGCGTGATAGTGACCCATGCCAGGCACACACCCCACACTGACTGCATGGTAGTGACCCATGCCAAACACACACCCCACACTGACTGTATGGTAGTGATCCATGCCAAGTTCACGCCCCACAATAACTGTGTAGTAGTGACCCATGCCAGGCACACATCCCACACTAACTGTGTAGTAGTGACCCATGCCAGGCACACATCCCACACTAACTGATTGGTAGTGATCCATGCCAATCAAACACCTCCAGTCACTGTATGTTAGTGACCCATGAAAGGCAGACATCCCTCACTGACTGTTTGATAGTAAACCACTCCAGGCACACATCCCACACTGAGTGTATGGCAATGACCCATGCCAGGTACACACCCCACAATGACTGTATGGTAGTGGTCCATTCCAGGCAAACGACCTACGCTGAATTTATGATAGTGACCCATGAAAGGCACATACCTCACACTGATTGTATGATAATGATCTATGCCAAGTACACACCCTACATTGTTTCTATGGTAATGACCCATTAAAGGCACACTCCTCACACTGATCGTAAGGAAGTGATCCAAACTAGGTACACACCAAACTCTGACTGTATGTAGTGATCCAAGCCAGGCAAACACCCAACATTGATTGTTAGGTAGTGATTCGTGAAAGGCGCACGCTTCACACTGACTGCATGGTATTGGCCCATGCCAACCAAACAACGCACACTGACTCTGTGGTTGTGACCCATATCAGGCACGCATCCCACACTGACTGTATGGTACTGACCCATAATAGGTACACAACTTACAATAACTGTAAGGTAGTGACCCATGCTAAGTACACACCATACTCTAGTTGAATAGTAGTGACCGATGCTAGGCACACATAAAACACTCATTGTAAGATAATTACCCATTCCAGGCACACACCCCACACTTACTGTATGGATTTGACCCATGACAATCAAACACCCCAAACTGACACTATGGTAGTCACCTAAGCCAGGCACACGTCACACAATGACTCTATGGTTGTGACCCATGCCAGTTACACACCCCACAGTAACTATATGATAGCGACCCATGCCAGGAAAACACCCCACAGTAACTCTATGGTAGTGATCCTTGAAATTATGACACACTACAATGACTGTATGGTGGTAACCCATGAAAGGCACACATCTCACACTTTCTATATGGTAGTGATCCATGTCAACCAAACACCCCACACTAACTGTATGGTAGAGACCTAAGGTAGGTAAACATCCCACACTGACTGTATAGTTGTGACCTATGCCAGGTACCCACCCCACAATATCTGTATGGAATTCACTCATGCCCGGCAAAAAACCCACAATAACTGTATGATAGTTACCCATGCGAGGAAACACCCCACAATGACTCTGTGGTAGTTACCCATGAAAGGAAGTCACCCCACAATGACTGCGTGTTAGTGACCCATGCCAGACATAAACCTCAACCTGACTGTATGGTTGTGACCTATACCAGGCAAACACCCCACACTGACTCTATAATGACCCATGACAACCAAACATCCTACAATGACTATGGTAGTGACCCATGCCAACCAAACATACCACACTGACTATATGATAGTGACCCATGCCAGAGACACATCCCACATTGACTATATGGTAGTTATCCATGCTAGGTACACACCCCACACTGACTGTATGGTCGTGACTCATACCAGGCACACACCCCACAATTACTGTATGGTTGTTATCCATGCCAGGTACACACCCAATAGTGATGTATGGTAGTGACCAATGAAAGGAAAACACTCCAAACTGACTGCATGGTAGTGATCTTTGCCAGGCAAACACCCTACAGTGACTGTACGGTAGTGACAGTTGAAAGGCAGTCACCCAAAACTAACTCTCTGGTAGTGACCCATGTCAGGCAAACACCCCACACTAACTGTATTGTAGTGACTCAAGCCAGGCAAACACCCCACACTTATTGCATTATAGTGAACCATGCCAGGTACACACCCGACAGTGACTGTATGATAGTGACCCATGAAAAGAAGACACCCTACAGTGACTTTATGGTAGTGATCCATGCCAGGTACACACCCTACAGTGACTGTGTGATGGTGACCCATGAAAGGAAGACACCCTACAGTTACTGTATGAGAGTGATCCATGCTTGGCATGGATCACTAACCCACACTGCCTCTGTGGTAGTGACTCATGACAGGCATTCACCCCACACTAACTGTATGGTAGCGACATGTGCCAGGCACATATCCCACACTGACTGTATGATAGTGACCCATGCTAGGCACACATACCACACTGACTGTATGACAGTGACCTATGCCAGGCACACAACGCACACTGACTCTATGATGGTGACACATGCTAAGCACACACCCCACACTGATTGTATGGTAGCGAACCCTGACAGGCACACATGCCAAACTGACTGTATGGTAGTGACCCATGCCAGGTACACACCCCACACTGACTGTATGATGGTGACCCCATGCCAACCACACACCTAACACTAACTGTATGGTGGTGACCCATGCCAGGCACACACCCCACAGTGACACTGTAAGGTAGTGACCCATGCCAGGCACACATCCCACTCTGACTGTATAATAGTGACCCATGACAGGCACACATCCCACACTGACTGTATGGTACCGACCAATGTCATGCACACATCCCACATTGACTGTATGACAGTGGCCCATGCCAGGCACACACCCCAAACTGACTGTGTGGTAGTGATCCGTACCAGCCCCACACTGACTGTATGGTAGCGACCCAAGACAGGCACAGATCCCACACTGACTGTATGGTAGTAACCCAAGATAGTTACACAACCCACAAAAGCTGTATGGTAGCGACTAATGCCAGGTGAACACTCCACAATAACTGTATTGTAGTGACCCTGGGAAGAAAATACCCCACAATGACTCTATTGCAATGTCCCATGAAAGGCATACACCCCAATATAACTGTATGGATGTGACCCATGCCAGGCTAACACCTCACATTTACTGTATGGTAGCTACCCATGCCAGGCACACATCCCACACTGACTGTATGGCAATGACCCATGCCAGGCACACATCCCACACTGACTGGATGGTAGTGACCCGTGCCAGGCACACATCCCACACTGACTGTATGACAGTGACCCATGCCAGGCACACAACGCACACTGGCTCTATGATTATATGGTAGTGATCCATGCCATGTACACACCCCACATTAAACGTATGGTATTGACCCATGCCAGTCATACATCCCCACTGAGCGTAAGGTAATGACCCATGCCAGGCACACACCCCATACTGACTGTGTGGTAGTGACCAATCCAGGAACACAGTCTACACTGACCAAATGGTAGTGACCCATGCCAGGTGCACAACCCACAGAGACTGTATAATAGTGAACCCTGAAATGCTCACATCCCACACTGACTGTATGTTAGTGACCCATGCCAGGCAAAAACCCCACACTGACTGTATGGTAGTGACTCATGCCAAGCATACACCTCACACTGGCTGTATGATAGTGACCCATGCTTGGCACACACCCTTCACTGACTGTATGATAGTGACCCATGTCAGGCACACATCCCACCCTGACTGTATGGTAGTGACCAAAGCCAGTTACACACCCCATAATAACTGTATGGTAGTGACCTATGCGAGGCAAACACCCTACA
The DNA here is from genome assembly GCA_038088735.1 of Panulirus argus. Taxonomy (NCBI): domain Eukaryota; kingdom Metazoa; phylum Arthropoda; class Malacostraca; order Decapoda; family Palinuridae; genus Panulirus; species Panulirus argus. The sequence goes on from JAYMFT010174099.1 coordinate 24,413, forward strand.
CTGCCTTTGTGGTAATGACCCATGAAATTCCTGTTTGCTAGTGGCCCATGCTGGTCATAAACCCAGCACTGATTGTATGGTCGTGACCCACCCAGGCAAACAAAAAACATTGATTGTAAAGTAGTGACCCGTGAAAGGCACACGCCTCACACTGACTGTATGGTAGTGACCCACGCCAACCAAACACCCAACACTGGGTGTGTGGTAGTGACCTAAGATAGACAAAATCCCCAAATTGACTATATGGTAATGACCCATGCCAAGCACATACCCTACACTGAGCTTTTTTTTTATGTTGAAGGCTCCAGTCACGGACAAAAGTCCACATCAAGGCTGGGCCCTACTTGAAAAATAAAGAGAATTAAGAAACGGGAAAAAAAGACAGGGAAAGAATTTACGAATTTTTGAGAAAGTGAAAGACCTGTCTTTTGAAATGAGTCACTTCATAGTTATTGGGAAAGACAGAAGGCAGAGAGTTCCAGAGCTTCGACGTTCAGGGAAAGAAACAGTTATCAAAACGGCACACCCTTGATTTCCCGATGGCCACACAATAATCAAGTGACGCAGCAGCTCGCCGAGTATTGCGCGGTCTAGCTAGTGGTGTGGGCACACAAGCAGCCAGCTCTCGGGAGCAAAAGCCAAAGTAATACCTATAGAAGTGGGAAAGTGAACCAAGATTGCGGCGAAGGGCAAGGGGGTCAAGTATGGACGTTAGCTTGGGACAGTTTATAAGTCGGACCGCTTTCTGTTAACTCTGTCAAGTAAGGAAACAGAGGTAGAACTACCCCAAATGTGAGAGTACTCCATACAAGGACGGATCCATCCCTTGTATAAGCGGAGCAACTGTTCAGAATAGAAAAAGTTACATCTAAACAGGACATCCAGTTTCTTAGAGGTAGATTTAACTATTCCCATAATGTGGGGTTTCCAGAAATGAATGGATGTTACAGTAATACCAAGTATGTTCATTGAGTTAAGAGGTGGAATTACAGAACCGTCCAAGAAGATACGAGAGTTGTGAGGAGTTTACGACAGAAAGACGGGTAGAAATTAGGTCTTGGATGCATTAAACTTAACTAGACTTTGTGTACCCCACTGAGATATCCTGTCCAAGTCTGAGTTTATTGAGGAAGCTCTGTCAAGGTGAGATGCAGATCGAGTGAGAGAAGAGAGAGCAGAAATGAAGGATGTGGATGAATGCAGCGTTGAGTCGTCAGCGTATGAGTGCATTGGATATTATGTGGAAGAAAGAAACTCGTTGAAAAAAAGAAAAAGTGTAAGGGACAGGACAGACCCTTGAGGGACACCGCTCTTGATGGAGAAAAGGGGGGAGGCTGATCCATCAACAACCACAGAGAAAGATTGGTCGGAGAAGAAGCTAGATGATCAAGGAACAAGGTGAGGGAAGGAAACCAAAAGAGGGGAGCTTAGAGATGAGACCTCGTTGCCACATCCTGTCAAAAGCCTTAGATATGTCAAGAGCATTTACATATGACTCCCCAAAATCTTTCAGGAATGATGACCAGATATTAGAGAGATAGAAAAGAATGTCACCATAAAATGTTGCCTTACGGAGGCCATACTGGTGATTAGAGAGAAGACTGTGATTGTCGAGATACTTAAGGATATGGAACTTGAGAAGGGATTCAAAGACTTTTGAAATGGAAGATGTCAAAGCAACAGGACGATAGTTAGAGGGGTCAGAACGGTCACCCTTCTTAGGGATTGGATGTATCAAAGCAT